>JAQFZU010000146.1:0-44660 GCA_034696185.1 Henia vesuviana | reverse complement strand
GAAAAAAACACACAGAAAATGAAAGGCGAGCAGAAATAAGGAAAATTCACACTCAATATTATCAGCCAGCGAAGCGGCTGCAGGTTCCTAGTTTTATTTTAATTTTCTTATACACATTCATCTTTATCGGTTTGATTATGATAATTTATTTCCAAATGATGCAATGATAATTTGAAAGACTGTTGCTATGCTAATTTTCTTTACTCGTTTTTGAGGCATTTTTTGGTCAATTGATCTTTTGGCAACGTCCTTTAGGGAATTACGCCATCCGATAGAATACATTAGCACCTATTCCATAGAGAAACAATTCGATTTTTTGCAATAAGACTGTTGAACGGAATATATAAACATTGTATAAATATTTATTAAAACAGCATCGCATCACAATGTATTTGCAAAAAATTGATATTGAATTATGAAGTTTACTTTTTCTTTAAACTTAGACCAGATAACAATTGATTGCTCATGCGCAATAAAAAATTCAAATTTTGCATTTTTAATATTTAGTATCTTGATTATATTTAGATTCGTAATGTCATGTTTATAACTTCACCAAAGAAACGACCAGAATAAAATTTCTTAAAATAAACTTATTTGAAAAGAAAAAAAACGTAACTTACAAAATTTGCAGCAAAGAACAAAAGAAACGTTCGCATAAATTCCTTCGGAACAAAGTTAAACGTCACCGAGTTTAAGCAAACACGAGGTGATAATAGCCCAGCAGATGTCGTTAAAAGCTCACCTGTTGTCTTAAAGCCTTAAATTTGCTTTTCCCACCAGCTATTAGCTCGGTTAACGCACTCGTGTAACATCATAACATTTCTTCATTAACTTCTAACTCCATTATAACACCAAAACAACCAAAATAAAAATGTCTTCTTTAGTATAACTCATGCACACCCACACTAATTTATTAAAGCCACGCATCGTCCATAATAATTTAAAAACATAAATTTTCCAAGTTTGGCGCGAATAATTTAACAAATGACGTCACATTTCTCCTTGTTAAAATGTCACTCGTAATATACAACTCATCCTTCAACCTTTATCACTTTCCCCATCTCATCAATATTCAGCAATAACGTACTCCACCACTTTTGCCGCAAATAAATTTTCAACGATTTTGCAAAATAAGAAGAAGTAGAGATAAGGAATTGAGCGTGAGTTGCTAAGCAACACTAATAATTAAATTCCACGGATGGCGCGGTACAGAACCACCCACCAGCCTCGTCTAACGATCGCGAATGTGCGCGTGCGCAATATCCAGCACAAACCCAGTGAGCTCGTTCGCGAATTCAATTGCGCGGGTTGTACCATGACTTGACAGTCGCCTTTCAACGGGAGCCACTCGACCGTCCAAAGTATAAACAAAAATTCAGCAACGTCCAAAACCCGTCCAGAATGTATGGAATGGTGACGTCGCACACGTCCAGCACAAACCATACCGTTAAACCGCGATCGTCGGAACGGCGAAGGCAGAGCACAGCCGCGGTCGTCGTCGACACCGAGCCGATTCCAGCCTCCGTTTACGGACGATTTTTTCGAATGGTGAAACAAGCATGGTCGGGTGTGAAATTAGCTTTAGGTAAGATTTTGCCACGATTTTAGATATAAGATTGAATCACGTGTCCGTCACGTTGACGATTTGTCAATGCGTCGCGAGAGAACGCAACAAGTGATGATTGATAACTTGTCGTTAGACTCGGATGAGGAGGACGAGAGAGCCGAGATGAAACGTCACGCGCCGCGTGGTCTCGATTCGTTGTGTCGGACAAGTCGATTTTCCCGACGCGAATTGCAGTTGTTATACAGAGGGTTCAAGACCGACTGTCCCTCGGGTCTGGTCACGGAAGACGTACTTAGAAATATTTACGCACGTTTTTTCCCGCAAGGAGGTTAGAATTATAATTTTTTTTATTGAATTCTCTGAAGAAAATGTTAATGTGGAATTTTATTTGTTTGTTTTTAAGCGGATCCAACTAAATACGTTCATTATGTTTTTAAAGTCTTCGATAGAGATGGAAATGGAGAGATTACGTTCGAGGTATTGTTTTATATTATTTTTTTTAATATTTTTTTTTAAAAAGTAATTTTTTCCAAGGATTTGGTGATTGGTTTATCGGTTCTTCTGCGTGGTTCGGCTCAAGAAAGGCTTCAGTGGGCTTTTCGTTTGTATGATTTAAACGATGATGGGCAAATTACGAGACACGAGTTGTTGCACATCGTAGCATCGGTGCATGGTTTGGTCGGTCGAGCGCAAAAAGAAATCGTCATCGAACAGGTGGAACGTGTTTTTCAGGTAATTGTAAAATCGATTCGTTTTTATTTATTTATTTTTTTTGCCTGTTGAATATTGATAATAAAAAATAAAAAAAAAAATTTACAAAAGTAAATGACAGTTTTGCCATTAGAGATTAGTTATTTGAGTCTCGCCTGCATCGTTTGGCAAGTGTTGAATTGAAAATGGAAATAAAGTATAAGAATGTGTTGTGTTTTCCGGTTTAAAATCAATGCGGTAATGAGTAAAAGAGGTGAAATGACAAAATGAGATTGAAAATAATGTATTTCGTTGGATCTCAAATGAAAGTTAATTAAAATTTTTAAAATTAAATGTTTAAATTGTTTTTAATTTTTATAATTTTTCAAATAGAAATTGGATCAAAATCAAGATGGAATCATCACCGTAGACGAGTTTATCGAATTCTGCTTGCAAGACGAATCTGTATCAAAGTCGCTTACTACTTTTGACGACATCTGGTGAGTGAAAATATCAACATTTCACAAAATATTTTATTTCTAATAAAAAATATCAATTTTTAAAAAAAAAAATTCCAAATTTCAACTTCTTTAAAAAAAATCAATTTAATAATAAAATATGTACAGTTTATTAGAGTTATTTATAATCAATAATTTGAAATTTCAAAATCTATTTTATTACTGCATTAAATGAGATCACATTTTTCCAATGATAATTAAAACGAGATATATTAAAATTTATCAGAGTGACTCGATGAACATTTTATATATCAAGATTTTACTACAAAGTTTGTAGATTACCATATTCTGGAAAGGTGAAAAATGAAATAAAATGAGACAAATCTCATTTTCTCGCTGTTGAAGTTGCTCACATCGATTCTTTCTTAAAGCCTCTTTATTCAACAACAAAATATATATAATAACTGTTAATGTTAACAAATTTATCATTTTTCGTATTTGTAAAATTTGTCTTTTTATATTAGTAAAAGTCGATAAAATATATAAAAACACGCGAATAAATTGAAATAAAAAAATAATTTTCAAAAAATAATTTCTCTCTATTTTTTTAAACTTCGACAAACTCGACAAAGTTAAAAAAAAAACTGAATTTTTAAATTTTTATTTTTCTCTTTAAAACCAAAAACAAATATAATAAATTACATCCCATTAATAACAGAGTAAACATTCTTGAAAATTAAAAATAAAAAAAAAATTAAAATTAAAAATTAAAATTTCCGAAGATCCCAAATCACGTGACTCCAACACGATCATGCAGTGCGCAACCGCAGTCGATATTGGCGGATATTCCGAGCCGTTGTATAAATAGTTGGTGGCAGGTGGTAGCCACATTCAAAACCCACGATTAAACCCTCGGAAGCGATGCCCACAACACATTCATCCCCCAGGTTTGGAAAAACAATCCTACATTAATCTATCTGAATACCTCACATTCCTTATTTCGTAAAGTTTCATTAACGCTTCATTTCATACATTCAATCGCAGAATGTAAACGGTGCGGCGCCACTATTTGTTGTCAAGTTGCTATGGTATTAACAATTCCAATGCGATGTCGGATGACAAACAGAAGCCTAATTCATTTAATATCGCTGAAAACGAGCAAAAATCCGCAGTCGACTCACAACCCCACATAAAAACACCATCGCCATCAATACAAGGGAAACCAGGCGCGACTCGTCGATATTCGACCGCTTCCACCATCCCCACTCCGAGTCTCCCGCACATCTATTTGGCTGTACCGGAAGACCTCACCGAATCGGAACGAGCGTCACCCGTCCGTTTACAACTAGACCAAAATGTGATCGTATACCATGCACCCGACGGCCGTTCGTTCCGCCTTCCGACAAATTTCATCGCAGACATCCGCGATTGGAAAGACGCGCGACAATTTACGGTCCTTACGTGGGGTGAGAAAATCATTCTCGCATTCGTACAATTGATCCGCTCCATATCGCA
This sequence comes from Henia vesuviana, assembly GCA_034696185.1. NCBI lineage: Eukaryota > Metazoa > Arthropoda > Chilopoda > Geophilomorpha > Dignathodontidae > Henia > Henia vesuviana. Next base: position 40,430 of record JAQFZU010000146.1, on the reverse strand, counting down.
ACAATGGATCACGCATGTATTGATAGTGCTTTTACTATTCCTTTATACGGCGCTCGGGGGACTCATATTTCACTACGTCGAAGGCCCACACGAAATTCACGTGAAAAAAACATTAGAAGAAGCGCGCATTAATTTAACGCATAAAATATGGTTCGCGTGTAAAGAAACGAACGACGAAGACGTCTGGTACCGGAGTATCGAAGGTGATGTCAGGCAATTCGAACAAGATATCGTTGCATCGCCTATCGCAGTTGACGAGCAGCAGAAATGGAATTACTTCGGCGCACTATTTTTCAGCGGTACCGTTTACACCACAATAGGTAAGATTGAATTGTCATTCGATGTTCAAACAATGCGCTATTGTCGCAGTGCGGATGTAACGCGGCGCTGCGATAAGTTGGATTTAAAATTAGAATTCAAGGACCCTCGAGCGAGGTTTCCTCGCTAATGGTAATGGAGGACGGCGCGTGTCGTTGGTCGACTCAGTTGGTACGAGATGTACGACGCGTGACTCGAGACACATGCGACGAATGCGGTCTCGATCGGTTTCGATCGATCGTTTTCAGATGGACTTGTGTCTTTATTACGGTTGTGGCGTTGTGTTTCGTGGGTGGTGTTTTGTTCAGGATTGTCGAGGGCTGGCACGAAGTTCGAGTCAAGTGCGGGGTTCAGCGCACGAGGCACGAGATCGTCAACGAACTTTGGGAAAGTGCGATTTACTTAGATGCCGATGTGTGGCGCACGCTCGCTCGAGACCGGTTTAAAGAGTTCGAGGCTGCGGTACATAAAGCGAGGGAGTGCGGGGTCAATACTCAATCTACTCGACGGGTCTGGAGTTTTGGTGGCGCTGTTTATTACGTAGTCACTGTTGTTACTACTATAGGTTTGTTGCAGTTATAAATAAACGCAACAATGCAAGGAATTTAAACAATTTTTTTTTTGATTTAAGATTAAATTTTTTTTTTTTTAAATTTAAGGTTATGGAAATGTCGTACCGAGTACTGATTATGGACGTGTGTTGACGATGGTTTACGCTTTGATTGGTATTCCATTAGTTTTAATGGTTCTCGCCGATTTGGGGAAAATATTTACACGAACTATCAAATTCGTTTGGTCTTTCGTCCGACGATTTTATTTTACTGGAAGTTTCAAACGGTTAAGATCGTCGGTTCCTATTCAAGTATGTAATTTAATTGTATTTTGTTTGCTTAATTTTTAATTATTTTATTCAAAGGCCGTTCATAGATTAATTCCCGGGAAAAAAGGTGAAGTCGAATGTGACACTGACGAAGCCAATCTCGAAAGTAGCGAACCGGACCCGTTCGTCGTTGATGAAAAATTCGATCTTCCCGTGTCCATTGCATTGACTTTGCTTTTAGTTTATATTTTATTGGGCGCATTGATCATGAAGGAGGTCGAAGATAACTGGAGTTATTTTCACGCTGTTTATTTCATTTTCGTTTCGTTGACAACCATCGGATTCGGTGACATGGTCCCGACTAACCCCACTTATCTCATAATAACATTCATTTATTTACTCTTTGGCCTTGCGCTCACTTCCATGTGCATCAACGTCGTTCAGGTATTGATTTCATTTTAAAATATTTTTTTTTTAAATATATTTTTATTTTAAATATTTTTAGGTTTCAATTACGAATACTTTCACGAATGCGAAGAATAAACTCGCACTTCGAATAGGCTTATCCGAGAACACCGACAATATTCATTCAGAATCGATGAAACTGGAAACGAATGAGTTGGCCCCGGTTCACGGCAAAAACAAGCACAAGAGCGAATGAAAATGTTGACAATTACCATTTTATTACTGTTTTTCTTTTACTCTCTTACGCCTTAATACTGTCACGCGCCTTTTGCCCTGCCTTGAATCGAAATTTTGCTCTTTTATTTCTTTATTTTTTATTTTACGATGAAATATTTTTATTTAAAATGTTTTTTTTTATATACAAATTTATCTGACATTTTGTATAATAATAATAATAGTGGAAAATAAAATAATTGCAATTACATTTCTAAAATTTATTTTATAATTAAAAATCCATTTCTTCGTACATGTTAATTTGAAAATAATGATCGATCGTTTGCCACAATCGTATCATCGGTAAATTTAAAAGTTCCGAAGGTGTTTGGGGACAAAAAGAGTAAATTTTACTGCACGTATTAGTCTCGTTTCCACCCGATAAAACGGCCATTTCGTAACCGCGCATACGTCGTAATAAAGGTGTTTTAATGTCGTCTTCAAATTTCGTCAGTAATAACTGACTCAAGGGGTAATACGTATCGGGTTCCGCCGCTATTTCGCACATGAGTCTCTGACGGCACTCTTCGTCGTTAATATTGAGTTGCTCGAAGTAGAAATCAAGTTTCCGTAGTCGGGGACCGTACCAAGGATCCGATTCGTAATCATTTAAATCATCTTGTGGGAATGGTTCTTCGATTGAGCGTCGTCGACGGCCCCAATTCCCAGACACCATCGGAAGAGATATGGTCAGAGGTAAAATAAATTGCACGCCTCGAAGTTTAAAAAGAAAAATAGAAAAATAAATAAAAAGAAATTCGGTTTGCACTTACCGATATTAATTCTTCCTCCATTTGTTAGACCTATTAAAGAGCGAGCGTGTCGTTTGCACGTTGTCATGTAAATTAATGTCGTAATGGTACAAAGAAGCAGGAACCGAGCGCTCATTGTGGAAACGCGATTTCTTCTAATGATAAACCAAAAACTTGTGTTAATTTTGTTTTCCAACTGCACGCCTTTAGCGATTGAACTTTTCCCCCAGTCATAAATTCGTAATGTATTTTTTAAAGCTTTATTTTCCTCCGCCGATAACCATCTTTGGCCGGTGGACGCCGGTGCTAAAACCGTCACCCACACCCAATGCGGAAGATATTACAAGAAATGAACCCTCAGGAAGTATTGGAAACGTTACATACTGTGAAGATAATTTACCTTTTTAATTAATGAGTCGTAAACGAGAAATACATGACCTTTTAGAAATTTTTTTAAAAACTTTATTTTCTTATGTTTATAGTTTTAAACTTGTAAATTTAATTTTTGAAAACAAGTTCAGATTTATATTTAGATTTAAAGCGTCATTTATAATGAAACCAATTTACATTTTCAACCGACTGAAATAAAATGTTATTATTGTTATTAAACTGACGGAGATTGCGGCAATTAATCATTGTCAAGTTGCATTTAATTACAAATGTTTTTATATTTCGTCACCATCGTCGTTTGGCGCTAGTAGTTTGATATGTAATTCCGAGATTGCGCGGTTGCATTTTTTTCGCTTTTATTTTAGTTCTGTCAGCTGACACTGAACAAAATGGCGAGTAAAGTAGCTGTTCGTACTCTATCTGGAGATCAAGCACTTAAAGAACACAAATTAGCAGTTTCTCGAGATTATATTTCTCAGCCTCGATTGAGTGAGTATCAGCGCACAATACAATTGGAAATACAAAATTGGTTTGTTCGAAATAACTCAATTAATGACCTCGGCAAAAACCACCGCCCCATTACTCTAGTTTATTCACAAAACTCAAATATTTTCATCGTTAAATTCATTCATTTATTCTGAAAAAAATCTAAGAAGAACAAATAAATACATGACTCGATAAATCTTTCGAACAAACAATCATTAAATCAGATAAAACTGGTTGCAATTGCGCAATGCTAGAAAATAGACCTTATTAAAAATGTCGTAATTTTAATATTTTTCAGCTTACAAAACTGTATCCGGTGTTAACGGGCCTCTGGTCATTTTGGACGATGTTAAGGTACGATTCAGTATCCTAATAAAATAATAAAAATATTAAATTAATTTTTTTTATTTTTCTAGTTTCCAAAATTTGCAGAAATCGTTCAGTTACGATTGGCTGATGGAAGTATTCGAAGCGGTCAAGTACTGGAAGTGAGTGGATCGAAAGCAGTTGTCCAGGTTTTTGAAGGAACGTCGGGTATCGATGCCAAAAATACTGTTTGCGAATTTACCGGAGATATTCTTCGCACTCCCGTCTCAGAAGACATGTCTGGTGAGTCGTAACTAATTTTTATCGATTTTGAGATTTAAAAAAAAAAAATTTTTTTTTAGGTCGTGTGTTTAATGGGTCGGGAAAACCGATTGATAAAGGACCGAATGTCCTAGCTGAAGATTATTTGGATATCCAAGGTACTGTAATTGAATTTTAAAAATTTAAAATATGGGATTTATTGATTTGAATTTTTTATTCAGGGCAACCTATTAACCCTTGGTCGCGTATTTATCCGGAAGAAATGATTCAAACGGGTATTTCAGCTATTGATGTGATGAATAGTATCGCCCGTGGACAAAAGATCCCGATTTTTTCGGCTGCTGGTCTTCCTCATAATGAGGTTTATAACAATTAATATTTTTTCTCTTTAAAAATTCAATTTATTTTGGTTTTTAGATTGCGGCTCAAATTTGCAGACAGGGTGGGTTGGTTAAACTCCCTGGGAAAAGTGTTCTCGACGATCACAGCGACAATTTTGCTATTGTTTTTGCTGCTATGGGAGTGAGAAGTTTATTTTTAAAAAAATAATTTTGATTTTAATTATATTAAATTTCAAAGGTAAATATGGAAACAGCTCGATTCTTCAAACAAGATTTTGAAGAAAACGGTTCGATGGAGAATGTTACTTTATTTTTAAATCTGGCCAATGATCCTACGTAAGTTTCACAAAATTTAATCAAAATTAATTTATTTTAAATTAATTTTTTTAATTAAAAACATAGCATCGAACGTATTATCACACCACGATTGGCACTTACGACCGCTGAGTTTTTAGCTTATCAATGCGAGAAACACGTTTTAGTCATTCTGACCGATATGAGTTCTTACGCCGAAGCTTTAAGAGAAGTATCGGCTGCTCGAGAAGAAGTGCCCGGTCGTCGTGGTTTCCCCGGTTACATGTACACCGATTTGGCTACGATATACGAACGCGCTGGTCGCGTCGAAGGCCGAAATGGATCCATCACTCAAATTCCAATTCTGACTATGCCTAATGATGGTTAAATCGATGCATTTTGGATTTACAATTCATAAATAAACAATTTACTCTTATTTCTAGACATAACTCATCCCATTCCTGATTTGACCGGGTACATTACTGAAGGACAGATCTACATTGATCGACAATTACATAACAGACAAGTAAATAATATTTTATATTTTAAATTTAAATAAATGAATTTTTTTAAAAAGATTTATCCACCGATTAATGTATTACCGTCGCTTTCACGTTTGATGAAATCGGCTATCGGTGAGGGATATACACGAAAAGATCATCCCGAAGTCTCAAATCAATTGGTAAATATTATTTAATAAATATCATTTAATGTAAATAATATTTTTCTTTGTTTATTTTATAATAGTACGCTTGTTACGCTATCGGTAAAGACGTTCAGGCGATGAAAGCTGTTGTTGGTGAGGAAGCGCTCGTTCCTGAGGATTTACTTTACTTAGAATTTCTCACGAAATTTGAGAAAAATTTCATTGCCCAAGGTTAATCTTGAATTGATTTGTACTTTAAAATTTTTTAATTATTCTTATTTTTATAGGAAATTATGAAAATCGCACGGTATTTGAATCGTTAAATATTGGCTGGCAATTGCTACGTATTTTCCCGAAAGAAAAGCTCAAGAGGATCACTGCCAGTACTTTAGCCGAGTTTTATCCTCGTGACGGTGGTGCAACATAGATTTTCTTTATGTTCGCGAAATTTCTTGTGTATATTTGCAGTCATTCCAGAGATGTAAATTGTGATGTTAGAAATAGGAAATAAAATGGTACTCTAGAATCATATATAATTGGTTATTTTTAATATTTTTTGCCCTCTTTTCTACACGACGGTAATAAAAATTTAAGTTTGTAAATATAAAATTTTATAATTTTCGAGAGTTGGTAAGATTTATTACTGGTAGCGCCGTCAGCTGGCGCCAAATTGTCCCTAGTGGTAGTAGAATTTCAACCGGCTTCGAATCGTCAGAGAAAGGTGAGCTTATTTAATCTTTGTAATATAATTAAATGAGAAATTTTAACTCGATTAAATACAAAAAATTCTTTAATAAGTCCAATTGCGATTTTAAGTTATGCAAAATTGATCACGATAGAAAATTCCATTGACGAAATTAAATCAACCGAAATAATCGTTCATAAACGACGGTCACGACTGAAATTTATTAATTTCATAAATCGAAACCACAAAATTAAAAGGGAATTAACTTACCTCCTAATTTCATTTCACGCGCAATTTGACGGCCGACAACGCGTTTAATTCACTCGCTGTTAGAAAATAATGCAAAATATACAAATTTTTCGCAGAAATTTTAATTATCGTACAATATGAAAATGGAATTATACACATGTGTCGTCAGTTGAACCTGAATATATTTTTTTTATTCATTTATTTTTTTATTTTATTTTATTTGTTCGTTTTCTTGAATCGAATACCGAAAAATATTGAAAGTAAATTGCTCCATGGGATTCTTGAAAAATGTTCAGACGAAGACACACAACGTGAACAGGACGCACTTTTGTTGGCAAAGATTTTTTTTTTTACCCACCTGGTGCTTTATCCCCACTTATTTTCACCCAGGTGGGGGTTATTTGGGACAAAATGGGGAAAAGGTAAAAGGGTCAAAGGTCAAATTGTTACGCACAGGCGCCATTATGATACAAATATTACAAAATAGCTTCTACACAGAACACGACAACGGAGATGGGGCAAAGAAAAATAAAAAATTCAAAAAAAAAAATTCAAAAATCGAGTCAAAAATATTGATATGACGTCATCGATGAGAGAAAAATCCCCGCGGATCACCACCACGAGGAACCGAAAAAAAAAATTAATTTCGTGGAAGGGAAACGAATCCTGAGCAATAACACGGCACGGCGCTTTCCACCCCCGACAAGTATGGCCACTTTTTGCAGTATATGAAAAAAAAAACCACGTGATTCATCCACAAAGTTAAAAATTGTTCGTTGATGACATCACGGGTGCTCCGATTGCAAACCCTAAAAAAACACTTAACGGCATCATTTCACCACAAAATAACGTTTTTATAAACGACAAAAAAAAAAAGAAAAAAAAACATGAAAAAAGAAAAAAAAATTTTTTTTTTGAAAAACGATAAAATAGTCATTAAACGATCGGTCGTCGATGCCCGAGTCATAAATGGCGAGTTTTCCCCGAGTTTGGTCCGCCAGAAAAAAGCAAAAAAAAAACAACTCAGTTACTGAAGTAATTGACGTAAGGGTTGAATCCGGCCGAACGGGTGAGTCGAAACGGTGCCACCAACTTACTCGAGGTACCGTTAAATAAACTGGGCGAACCGGGAACGGCCATGTTGCCCAATTGGGTGGGACTGCTGTAATTGCCGTTCATGGTCGAAGCTGCTGACCCGTACGTACTTCCATTGCTGCTGTGTGGCGTCGACGCATTCGAGCCGTAGCCACGCGGTGATACGCTACTACTTTGCGTTCGGTTATACTCCTCTGGAAATTCATTTAAAAAAAAATAAAAACAAAAAAAGTTGTAATGCGATTTGTCGACCCTAAATACCCCCGCCACCGAAACCGGATCGAGCGAACCGAACATTGCAAACGATTGTCAATTATGATATACAATTATTGATCCTAGGGATTATCGGTAATACTGATAATTTGGTTACCGAGTAAAATTCAACATTTTAATAAATTCTAGCTCCTTTTTTGAACTGAAAATCGATAAACGATGCCGATTTAATTGTCTTTTTTGGTTTTGGGATTAACGAAAAGTCACGTGGATACCCTACGAATTTTAATTCGACGATTTTGGGAATTTAGAAATTTTTTACATTAAATTTGTATTTGAAAAAATTCTCTTAAGAAGTTTTTTTTTTACTTAAAGTCGTTTAAGAAATACCACGAAAGATTATCACGCATTCGTTCGCAATGGTTTGTGAGCTCGATCCGATTCGTACGAATGGGTCCCACCCGCCCGAGTGCCGGAGGCTGCCCTACCCGAGGAGTCCCCGGGAGTAGCCGAGAGAAGCACCTTCGTTCCACTGACCATTGCCATTCTCCTGGACGCTCACCGCCAGTTGACCAGTGTAGGTGTTAAAACCGGACATGGCGGTCGAGTTATTCATGGCTGGAGAACGCGGCGTCGTGAGCGCCAATTGGTTGTTCCTTGGCATACTATAAAGGGCTTCGGCCAGATCCGCCGCCCTCTTCAGAATTATTTCCTATTGCGAGAAAATAGCATTATCCAATAATAATAAACTGGATTAATTATTACTATTAGTCGAATACTACGAGTCAATTAATTGGCCAGTTGTCGTTCTTACCTTTGGAAGTCTCTCGGGGTCACCTGGGTGTCTGGGGACTAATTTCTGTAGCCGTTGGAATCCGTAGTCGATTGTGGGTTCTGTGAGAGCTGAGCAACAAGAGGCACACGGTCAGCTTGCATGGTCAACACACTTCCCATGGGGCTCTTTTCTTTCTCTTTTTCTTTTTTCTTTCAACCCCACACACACATATATATATATATATATACAACCAACATCTCTAACCTTTCTCCCGTACTATTTTTATTTATATTTTTTTATTTTCCCAAAATAAAACCGCGAATCGTTTTACTTAGTTGCAGCGCGCGACATCAGATGGCGTGAGTTTAGCGGTGATAAAAAAAGCACTCGATTAAATGAGATAATAAAAAAATTTGTGTAAAAAATTCATGCGATCGATGAAATAATTTTTCGCGTTTAAGTTTCACTCGCAGCTATTAAAGAATGAAAAAAAATACGAGCATAAATTCATTTAAATTTCGAGGTCTTTTTTTAAAAAGGGAAACAAAAAACACATTTTAAGTCGTAAAACACGATATAAAAATATTAAGGGGAAAATTGTACGTATTTACTTTTTGAATTATTACTGTAGAGAGGAGGGGAAAAAATAGAAAAATGTTAGGAAAAACGGTCGGTAATAACAAATAAAAAAAAAAAAAAATACGAGGAAAGAAAAATAAAAAAAAGAAATGTAGAAGGGGGCAATAGACAGATAGAGTAGGATGAAGGGGAGATTGAGGTGAGTAAGTGAGTGATACTTGGCCAAATTATGTTTGCACTTCGATCATAATAAGACTGATCAATAAGCATTAAGCGAATTAAAAAAAAAAACAAAAAAAAAATAAACCGAGCCACGCACAGAACAAAACGGGAGAAAACAAAGGGGAGTGGTCGAGGGTGAAGTTGATTGGGAAAAATGGATATGGAAAATTTGCTAATAATAATAATAATAATGAAAATGAATAATACTCACACACATAAACGAAGCGACCTGGCGCTCCCTTGCAGAATTGCTTAGATTTGTAGGACAAAGTCACCTCCACCACACCTGGGATGTGGCGTGGAGGGGTTTGCACGCGAATCGCGTGAGAGGTGATTAGCTAAAAGACAAAAACAGATGGTGAAATAAATCAAACGGGGAAATGTATATGACAACAGGTTTTTGTTCAGATGCCAATCATTTTATTCTCAATAAAAAAAAAATTTTGAAATTTTTGCAGGATTTATTTGACTTCGAGGAACTTTGAGACTGACAGTCGAAGTTCGGTCTAAATAATTTTATTTTTAATTGTGGGATACTCAGTTCAACTCTAATCACAGTTTATATATTTAATATTAGCTAAACTTTAATTAGCGTTAACTGATACTGGTGCAATCACTTTATGTCAAACAGTGCTGACATGAAGTGCATGGGATTTAATCAATGTCAGATAGTGCTAACTAAAGTTTGGCTAATTTTAAATGTATAGGATTTATTCGATGTTTTCTTGGCATTACTTACCTCGCTCCATACGAGCATTGTTCCGAACACCACCTGAAGACCATCGAAAAAGTTGTCCCCGATGATGATGACGGTGGCGCCCCCTGACGTCCACCCTTCGCTAGGGCTTATGGCCTTGATGCAGGGTGTGGCTGCAAAAATGTAATAACCAACAAACCCACGTTTGCCCACGTGATTCCGCCATGTCCAAAGTAAAATATAAAAAAAAATTTCTTCAACTAAAGCGTTTTCGAGGTAGCTGATGCTGTTAATAGAATACCTCCCCCCGACCATTTTTTTTTCTTATGGATTTTGGGAACATCAAACCATTAAGTAGAAAGCGGAACACTTAGCGCGGCCAACTGAGATGAGGAGGAGAAGAAGCGGCGCAAATTGACGCCATAGAACAGGAAATAAGGCGAATGGGAGAGTGGGGGGAACACCAAACGAGTAAAATGCGTCGAGTGAATTTGTTCAACCCTTCTGGCTCAACTGGCATTAGAGAGAAACACGAGAATATTCTACTTAATTTGATATCACCTGATACAAACTTTTATTTTATAAGAGCTAAATTTAAGGGGGAAAAGAAGGGGGGGAGGGAAATAAAATTTAAAATGAAAATTTTGAATTTTCCAGATTTTTTTTTTTACGATAGAAAAATTTAATATTTTTTTTACTTGATTTTATGCTCCTTTGAATGCGGTTTGGGAATAATGGGAAAAGTATTAAAGGATGAGAAGAGGGCAATTTAGTAGAGAGATGGAGGATGGCGTGAGTGGCAATGATGGCGGCGAAGAGTTTTCATAATGCAATTTATTTGTGGGTCTATTTATTAAAATTACTCTCGCATCAACTAATTTCATTAATGGCCCTAATTGGATAGCACCAGCAGCACAACACACGCTGCTGGTTTATGTGTGCATGTTCCACTCACCAGTTGGCGCCACTGGCCACCACCAAACTCGACTACACGAGCCAACTGAATTATTTATTAGATGAGGATGAAGCGCCCACCGCTAAAAATCCCGTTCACTAATGAAAAGAAACATGCGACTTCGCCATCTTGAAGTTTTTATATTTTATTATTTAGATACTCCATTTTTTTTTTTTTACTTATTTTCTTCCAATAAATAAGTAAAAACGCGCGGTAAATGCAATTGATAAAATAATAATAAATTTTTCTTGTTGTTTTTTTTTATATTTTTAACTCGATTAAATTGTTTTGATGCAATCGAATCAAGTTTTGAAGTAATAAATTTTCGTGGTGCGTTACATGTTTAAGCAATCGATATTGTTGACAAACTCCGTTGAGGGGAAAATAATTAGGGAAATTAAATATTAAAAATTAAAACCACTAATTAATGATTCTCAATCACTGATTTTTACTCATTTATATTCAAACCTTATCTTAAAAATAAAAAAAATAAATTAAAATTTTTTGTTCAAAATAATTTCCATCTCAAAACTGTTAAGAACGGAGTTGGTCACGCTCGACACGACCCAATTTAAACTAAATCGGGTGGAAAATCGACTAATACTTTACCCGATAATAATCATGTGTCCTTAATTCCATCCGCATTGATTAAATTACTTACAACCTCCTTTCCCTTACCCTATTATCATTATTATTATTATTATGCTAAAATATACATAATAAAATTGTGTCTATATAATATTCCCACACTAACCGCAGATGATACCTCGAAACGCATTCGTATCCGAAACAAAGTCACGGCTTACCTGCTGAAAAGAGAAAATAAAAAAAAATGGTAAGAGCGATAAGCCGCGATAGTGACCGCAGTAACGTAAGAAATGTATAAAAAGGAGAGAGAGAAAGAGAGAAATGTGTAAGGTGAAAGGGGCGAGATGGGGAAGGGGGGTGGGGAAAGAAGGCAAAAAGGAGTTTATCGTCGTTTTGAGACCTCGAGGGACGCCTGGTGATCACTGATTGAGCGCCGACATTCCTCGGGCCCCCCCACGGCCCCCCCGCCCGTGTTTACAAATCACCCGCGGTCACGAGGGAGTCACTCGTGGAGCCCCGGGGACGGATGGCGGCCATCGTTTCAGTGACGTCCCGTGACTAGTTACGTACTCGACTCACCCCTGCACCTTCCCTCGAAGAGATTTTTTTTTATTCGCATTTTATTTTTTCATTTTTTTTTTAGCGAGTAAAAAATTCAGAACTCGGGTTTGCGTGTGCCTTTAATTTACGCACGTAATTTCCAATTCGAGATTGGTGGACGATAAGACGGGCGAGAGCGCGAGCGCTGTTGTGCCTAATGTGGAGCTACGCAGTTGTCCCGAGGGAACCATCCTCCCTCGTTCCCACTCCTCCCACTTCTCGCGAGATGATAAAAATGGGCGTGAGATTTTGTGGGTGGGTGGGTGAGTGAATAGGAGAGGGTCGGTGGACGCTCACTTTGCCCTTAAAGATCGAGCCACGAGAGCGCACGAGCGCCGCATTACAGTAATGAAGCTACGATTCTCAAGAGAATCACCGTTCGAGGTCTCCCCTCGACGCCTACGGTCAAAACGCACCAAACAAGCGTCTTCTCTCACATTCACAGTCTTATTTCATTTTTTTTTAAATGTGGGGGAAAATAATAATAATAAAAAAATTTGGTGGGGAGACGAGGGGGAGGGGAGATTTTAATCCGATGGGAAAATTGAACGTGAAATAACGACGATGTGATGCGATTAATAATTAAAATGGAAAAATAAGTTTAGCGAGTAGGGGGTGGGAGGGGGAAGGGTGGAGGGATTGTTTAATAATCCGGGTCGAAAGGATGAGTAAAGAAGGTTAAAGTGGGGTGTGGGGAGAGGAAATTTGCGGGTTAATTAAGTCGGATTTACCTTCCGATGGGTCGAGTCTCTTCGCTCGTCGACCGTGTTTCGAGTTGTTGTGGACGAACATGTTATCGGAAACGGACAGGAGGGGGCCTTCTACGTTCACCTGCGTCGAAATGACCACCTGCCAAAGAAGAAGTGACCGAGGAAGAAAATTGAACGGTTGCTATGGAAACCCGACCCCGAAAGTGGCGGTGGTCGAATGTCGTTAGGAAATTTCCACCTCATTCGCTGCGAAACAAATTCGGTGCCATCGGTTCCATCAACATACGCACCCATATCACCACACACACACACATTTCCTCCCTCATCCCCCACTTCCCTACCCACCACCCTCTTCACCTTCGCATCGCCAGTCGAACAAACGCCAATGCACGAGGCCCTTTGGCCTTGCCGGCAGCCACGAAATAATTGAACCCGCGCCCCGGGTGCCCCTGGGGAAATAAGGGGCCTCAAACCGACTCGCTACCGACTCCCTCCCCCCTACACACCCCCTCACTCTCGCTCTCTTTTCCTCCTTGCACGATTGATCGCCGCTGACCAGCGGCGGCCCGCGCGACGCCTGATTGGCTCGAGACCAGAGGCCGACCATCTCTGGCGAAGGGGGCGCAGTTGGCAGCTCCCTCTGGCGTCGCACTCCACTGGACTTCAATTAGGAAAAACAAAATTCATCGCTTTAAAAGTGCGATAAAAATAAACCTTTCCCCTCTTTTTCTGAATAAAAAAAGAAAGAAATGTTGCATTTGTTACCCTCAGGCACCATTTTTTTGTCCTTTTTTTTCCCTTCACTTTACTCTTTTTCGTTCTTATTCATGACTTGGACAAGCCATTCTCTCGGCGATAAGCTCGTGGTCCCCTGAGGTCAGGCAAGAATGCAGCGATTGCTATTCAATACGCGCCCCTCCACCCTTCGTGTAGTGCCCCCTCCATCCTCCCCTCCCCCCGAAACCCACTCGTCTCTTCCCCTCGGCGTCGTCTCCTCGATCGAACGAGTTGCACGTGCACGAAGATGTGGTGGCCGCCTTATCGCGGCCGCCTTGGGGAGCCATCGCGCGGTGGCGACTCCCCCTGACCACGGCGCACTTAGCACGCGGGCACGTGCCACATTTCGCCCTCCACTCGCACGCACATAAAGCACGTCATAACGCCCACGCACTTCCACTTAGCCGAGGAAACGGCTCTTCGTGCAGTGTGTGCAGGTTCCCTCCCCCTTAAATGTTCCTCCCTTCCTCCCCACCATCTTTAAATTCCACCGCATCCGAGCGGTTTTTTCTTTTTTTTTTGTTCCTAGGCTCATCTTGACTCCCAGTCCCGCACTGCCCCGTGGGAGATTTAGGGTTCGGCGCTGTTTTTCACCTGGTGCGCACGCGTGTAATATTTTTAAAGTGCGTCGAGTCGGACATAAGAATTCCACGTCCATTCGGCGAGTGAAGGATGGGAGGCCCAATCAGCGTTTTATGACTCGCGAGTGGACGTGGGTAGCATGACAGTGACGTCATCAAGGTGATGTCTTACCTGGAAGCGTCTCATGTCTCGTGGATTGCCCGCATTCTTTAAACAGTTTTGGTTGCACTTGAGAAAAAATTTCAAGAAGAACCTGTCAATAAATAAGAAAATTAATTTTTATTATCATTTTTTTAGTGTTTTTCTGGAGGAGGGGAATCAAATCGATACGAATTGAGTGGTAAAACGTCAACGAGCTGACCTAAAGTAGAAATGCGAGAATTTACGAGATCGAAACGAGAGAAGGCGCAGTTATGGTAGGGTCATTATAGCTTTATGTTTTGATGACCATCAACGACGAATTCGGTGCCAATCAACGAGATAAACCAATTATCACATCCATTTCCCCTTTGATTTAAAAAAATAATAATTAATAAACATTTCCATGAAATTACACACTTATAAAACCCTTAATTCCCGCTCCCAATTAATCATCATTAATCAACCACAAAATCGATTCGAAAAAAAAAATTCATTTTAAATAATAACTTTTTCCTCATTAAGAGTAAAACTTTAAGATTGATTAAAATAAGTCGAGTGCGATAAAAATAAAAGAAAAAAAATGTGGAATGGAAGCTCAGCCAACATTACCGGAACATAATTAGCCGTCCAAGATGGAAGAGAGAGAAGATACAAGCAAGGATTACACAAGGTGTAAAAACAAACGGCACCGAGGGGAAGACGAGCAAAAGGAGGAGGATCTGATCTGGCATTAATGGGTGTTGATTGGGGAAATGTGGATGACCCCTCCCCACCTACCCCTCCTGCAAACCCCCATCTCGTCGGTGGCCATTAACGACCAGCAGAAAACACAGAGAGATTTTTCATGTTAACGACCCCCTTCTACCAACTGGAAAAACTAATCCATCCAAATAGGCCTATGGTATAGAGAGCCAAGAAGTCGTAAGAGCTCGCCATGCAACGATCATCCGTTCCCCTACTAATGGCAACAGTATCAATAATAAATTAGACCCGTTTTTACATTTATCCCCCACCCCTTCGTCTCTTTCTCTCTCTAATCAGCGAATACAATGAACGCCCCTTACTCTAATTTTAATTGGAATGAAAAGGGGTAGTGAGCCCACACCCCTACTTTTACTCTGTTGGCGTTATCAGGTGAAGTTAATCTGGTGGGAGTAGTGGGGAGTGTGATTTATATGCATTAGAGGTTGGTGGGTGGGGGGGAAGGGGGGAGAGCCCACCTGGGACGCGCAGGTACAAATTAAAAGTCAATGGGAGGAATAAGTTGACGAACTGGCGCGCGCCCAATTCCAAATCCCAAGTCGAGCAAACATCCCTCGGCTCACCTTGGCTCGATTATAGAGGGCATGGATTATGAGGAGTCCCGAGTTCACGCCACCAGACGGCCTCGCGGGATACGACTAAAGATTGGCTGCAAAGCCCAACATCGGGCGGAGTTTTTTTTTAGAATTTTTTTATTTTTGGCGATGGGCGAATCCTCGAGGTTTCATTGTCAGAGGATTAAAGATTGCGTTTTTGGAGGAAAAAATGAGAGGTTAAAAGAGGGTTTAGAGTGAAACGCTAGTAAGAAGATGAAAAAAAAGGGAGATTAATGATGTGAACCCCGAATCGAGAAAAAGAAATTGAAATAAAAAATAATTTTTTTTAAAAAAATATGAATTTGATGAAAATGGAAATAAAAATTAAAAACCGAATGATTTTTTTTTTTAAATTAAAGCATTAGCTAAAAAAAAAATGAATTTACGCATGCGGAATTAGAAAGTTGTTCATTTGGTAGGTTAAAAAAAATGGGGAAAAATAGTTGGAGAAAAGCAATGGAAGGGCGAGAAAATTTGATGGAAGTCCCATGCGAATTGTGACCATTGATCGAGGAGCGAAGGGAAACTCGGAACATGGAAAGAGGAGGGGGTGGGGAGGGTGGGTGATGGGTGGAGAAGGAGGAGGATGAACTCGTGCACGAACGCATCACCTCTCCCACAATGCATCGCGAGGACGAATGAATCAATAAAGCCAGAGCCAACCTTGAATCAATTATTCACGACCAATCCTCAAATCATCTTTGGATCAACTCAGATCAACAGCACGAAATTCACGGCGCTAAACTCATCGAACCCCCTAATAACAAACCAAACCAAACCCTACACAACATTCACATTATAATAAGAATAATAAATAAATGAAAGAATAAATAAATAAAATGAATAAATAATAAAATAAATAGAAATTCCAAAGCGAGAAATTCCACTCGCACCGCAGATTAAACGTCGAGTTAAAAGATGAAAATTATAAAATATATAAAAGGGACATTTTTAATTGGCTCAAGGGAGTTAGTGGAGATGGCCAATGAGCGACCGGGGCCACCAATCGATTCGAGAAGAGCCGGAGGGGGGAAAGAGGAAGAGTATAAAGAGACATACGGGCGCACAAAGTGCAGTCCAACACTCGTTTCTTTTCATAAAAATATTTTCAAAAAAATTTTTTTTACCCTAGAAATGAGGGTACAAGTTAAAATGGCTGTCAGCACTGGAAAAAGATGGGTGTGGAGGGGGATGGGGTAAACAAGAAACCGCGACGGGAAAAGGATGATTCAATCGTTTGGTAGAGTAAAGCAAACCCCTTTCCTTCCTCGCATTTTCCTCTTCCCCATCTCGTGTTCGGCATCTCGAGTTTCATACGAGGGCCGAGCAAAAGGTGGGGTTCGCAGTAAAAGGTAGGGAGGAGGGGTTGGGGGGAAAGTCATTTTGTGCACGGTGCGCTTAATGGAAACTCAATCAATAATTAAATCCTTTTGATAGCAAATTATTAATTGATGAATCTTCAATGTTTAATGCGCGACTCCTAGCGGCAAATGTCGTCGTCGTCGTCGTAGTCTATGCGCGCGTGGAGTTTCCCCGCAGCGCCTGCTATTGTTTAAACTGCCTAATTTGCCCACTTCGTCCCCCTGCATTATTGACCACACGCCCTGCAGCGAGCATGCGCTTCCTCCGTCCCCCGCATCAATATTCCACGCAACGCATGTTGCGGCAATTCGGAGACACACTACGACAACGATGCAAAATAATAGTTGTTTCTTCAACCCTTACCCTCATCATTTACACCCTCCCTCCACTGCTAGAAATAACCAATTTTCTACCTCATCTTACGAACCAAACACCAAAATAAACAGTTTTAGAATTTTTTTTTAAAATATGGAACTTAGGATTGGGGGAAAGGGGGGTGGGGGTGGTAAGAGGAAGTGTTGGGAAATTGTCGGTGGTGGACACCGGAATTGTGCGAGTGAATCGAGTCGTGAGTGTTGAAGGGGACCAATCCAATCAGAGCCCCCTTCCCCCACCCGTTCGCCACAATGGCCACTGATTTGAAGTCCACAGGCCGAGGCCACAATAGCAGCAAACTCGCCTTTCCCCATGCCCTCCCCCACGTACCCCCAGTTTTTTTTTCTCTGGCAAATGGAGGTAGAGTGAGTTGTATAGTAGGATGGAGATGAAAGGAGGATGTGGTCGTGAGGAGTGGACGGAAGACGTGGGTGGCGGCGACAGCAGGGCGTGCACCACAGTCACGTGACGCCGCTCGCATCGATCTCTCGGCGAGTCAACAGGGGGAGCAGGTGGCACATCCTTCGGCCAGAGGTGCACTGGGCTGTGCTGGCAGGGGTGGGGATGGTCAAAGCCGCGCGTTCGTGGCTCGAGAGAACAATGAAGCTGCGTCTTATGAACCGCTTCTTAATACACTCATCAAAAGTTCATCAAAGAAGGCGATAAGAGCCAGGCTAACCCTACCCGAGCACCCGGGGGCCCTAAATAATTACGACCGGACTCGCACCGACACCCTCTCCCTACCATCGTTGGCCATTTTATTGGCCACGGGGTACAAATGGACGACGAGTGAATTGGGCAACAAATGGAAATGGGCCGACGGGATTCGCGATTCAACACCTTTTCGTTGCTTCTTTTCCCCTTCGTTAAAGTATAGGGGAAAAAAAACAAAATAATTGTTTTGATTCTATTTTTTGGGCTGCGAACGAATGGAATTAATAGTTTTTGGTGATGAGGGAATAGGGGAAATAATTGAAGGGGTAAATTGATGGTAAATAACAAATGTGGAAATGTTTTCAAATTAATTCAATAGACGGCCATTTTTGAAATTCAAAACGACGTCCAATTTCCGAGTCTCGCAAATCCCTTCTCCCCTATCAAACATGCATTTATTCACAAAATCCTTTTGGTCGGAATAAATTTTTGATCAATTCTATTTCACTCACCGACATCAGGTTCGAAATGGCTCGAGACGATGACGAGTTTAAAATCAAAAAAAAATTTTTTTTTTTTTTAAATTTGAAATGAAATCGAATATCCCACGCATCCCCCATATCCCCCTTCTCCAAATTGGATTCAAAGGGTTATTCCCGTGATGACTCGAGGACCAGTGGCAACGTTTATTCAATGGGTTTGCCAACGAACAAACATCGTCCGTTTATTACGACACAAAGCCCATCCATCCTCGATGGACCCCGTGCACCTGCCCTTCGACGCTCGAGTCACGCGGAATCTCGTCCCCAAGCCCGTGATACGCATCACTTCAACTCTACGACCATTTTCATTTGAATTGGTGCGCGCGACGATTGATGACCCCGAGCATCCTCCTACCGGAAATTAGTGGCGATTATAAAATAAAAAATAACCAAACCGGAAATGGATTCCCGCCATATCGGCTTTCAATCATCGCACCCTCGACGATTCCAACGCGTGACTAACGCTACGGTTCTCTCTTTTTAAAGGGAAAAAAAGGCGATACGAGTGAGTGTGGACTCGGTTTGAACGAAAATGCCAATCAAAAACAGTCGACGTCATTAATTCTCGGTGTCAACTCGATATTATTGATTGTACTTCGATCTCTGGAGATTGAGGTTGAAGGGAAATGTGGGAGTTAAGCTTTTCGAAGGTGGGGGAAGAAAACAGAAAAAAAAGTGACATAAATGGAAGTCACCGTTAAGCTGACCGATTCGAGAGTGCGCACAATTGATGCTAAAACCTCTTAGGAAATGGTCGAGAATAGACCAACTGCGACTGCTTGGTGGGTCGAATTTTTCTTTTTTTTTCTAAATAAAGAGAAATACGCAATGGTGGGTCGAGCTATTTGCAGAGGTAAACAAAAACGGAGGTGTCGGGTGGGATGCAAACGAGGTGGTAACACGAATCGCCACTCGCTTTGATGGCTCCAAATAATGCGAATAAGTTATTTTTTTAAACAGTGTATCTCTTTCGAAGTGATTACGACGCATTAAATGTGAATTGGCCGAGCGCCATGTTGGGCGTGGGCGGCGGGAATGAGTGACGGGCGCCGACTCATCGATTTTACTAGCGGACATCACTTCATTTGCTTGGAGGGTCGCCTTGGCAACGACGTGGAGGGGAACTGCGGGCGGCAATAGCCACTGCCAACCGCCATTGCACTTCTCAAGATGTCGGCGTTCATCAAATATTCAAAACGTTCTCATTAACCAAATGACCACGAATGCGGACCCAAGAAATTAGCGTCGCCCCATTCCACTTCTCCCACTAATCGCGTTAGTTCGAGATATCGCGCCAAACGGCGAGACTCAATGTCTTTTCCTATGCAGTTTCGTTAAACCATTCGAGGATGGGGAAAAGGCAGTTAATTAAAACGGAAATTTATTCTCCCCCCCCCCCCCCACCCTTTAAGTTTTCCCCGAGTCCAAACACTCGATAAGGAATAAAATATGGCGACCACGGTTGCCCCCACCTGTTGACAAAGCTCACCTCGGAGGAAGTGATCTGCTTTTCGTCACTGTTTAGACGACCTCTCGTTGACCTCGCGTGAAATATCCTCTTGACCTCGAGGGGATGGAAACGAGAATGGATGGGGGATGGGTGTCAAGGGGGTCTCATAATTTATCCCCACCCACCGAAAATACCCCCTCTCTCCATTTCTGATTGATGTTACGTTGAAATTGCTTTAATTTCATTCCCAAAACATTTTCCTAGCAAACTTCGCGAAAGGAGGGATGAATCTCTCCTCCCCCTCCTTCCGGACGAGATGAAATTGGTGGGGTCGCGAGATGAGAGTGGACGAGAGAAAAAAAAAAGGTGAGATGAACCGGTGACGCGCTACTTCCCGTGTCAGCGTCCGTTCGTTTATCCCCCTCACTTCACTTCCGATATCTCATTTCCGTTTTATTCAAGTGGATACGATAGTAGAAATGGGGGATGACGAAATTGAAAAAGTGTTTGGGGTCTAGTGTTGTTGGGGTTATTCGGGTGACAATCGGGATTAAAATATCGCTCGAGTTAAATACGCATCTGCGAATGGGGGATAAAGAGCGAGATAGGCAATGCGGGGAAGTCACCATCTGAGGCCAAATGGAAGTCGAACGAGAGGAAAGAAAATTCAAGATGGCCGCTTTTAGTGGGTATTTGTGTGTGTGGATGGTAAATTATGCAGCCCCATTGCCCCCTCCCTCGGCGTTGAATGGGTGATGACCACAGTGCCCCTTGGGGGCCCCCAGTTCCAGCACCTGAGGCCTCGAGCAGAAGGGAAAAATAGAGCGAAGCGAGGGAAAGGCAAAAAAAAAACCCTTTGCGCTCTGTTTACACGCAGTCTTTACGACATTCATAAACTTGTCAATCTTGGCATAAAAGGCAGGCGTTTCGTTCAAATTAAAAGTTAATGCGCCTCGTGCGGATGACCGCGGGTCAGCCTGTTTCGCCTACCACACCTCCCTCCTCTCCCCTCAATTCCTCTATACCCGTACACACGAGTCTGTGAGACCTCGACGACCAATCGATTTTTTAAATAAAACAGGAGCAGCGCCGTAGCCTCAACGACACAGCCAACCAGGTGACGACAGACGCGGGCAAGAGATGAGTGTACGAGGACATTTCAAGATGGAGGTGAGTTCCATCCATAAATGACATCTTTTTTCACTCCCCTTTCTTCATCCTTCAGCAAAATAAATGACCCAAACTCTAAATCCCTCTCTTTAGTTTAAAAAAAAAATTTTTTTTATATATAATAAAATAATATAAAATTTAAAAAAATAAATATGAAAGAGATGGAGATAAGATTTAATGTCCCAACCAGCTCCACGTGACTAAATAAAGAGGGAATAAAGAGTGGAAGGGGGTGAATGAGTGGAATGCAGGAATTACACGTGGCGGGAGGAGTAATCGACGGCAATAGGCCTAATTGCATTAAGACACCCACCATCCACTGCTTGACAATGATTGAATTAACATACGAGACACCGACCGCCAACACCACAACTGGGCGAGACACGATAAACTGGAAAACGAGCCACTTTTAAGACCTTTTAAGAATAGAAAAGGGGAAAAAAAGTCTGAAAATTATTTTTTAATTTTTAATTATTGAAACAAAAAAAATTATAAATAAATTAAGAAATGAAAATGAAGGGTTCGGAGATTATTTTTTTATTTATTTATACTTTTTTTTATCGCATCTTCCCTCGAATGTGAGTCACTGCGCTGCCACCATTAGCCAATAATGTTATTTGCTTTGGTAATTGGGGGTTGGTCGGACAAAAGGGACCTCGCGAACGAAGGTTGAAGAGGAAGGGGGAGGTGGGTGGGGGCAATGGGAGTTAGAGTGCTCTACCCCTATCAACCGGCCATCTTGGACCAAGGCAGGAGGAGATTAGCTCTTCGGCGATGGGGGGCGCGCTTATTACGCAAATGCTGCCGAGTAATTAGACAATCTCATAAATTATCCACAGTTGCCTTTCCGCCATTGCTGGACGATTCAATTAGAAGCTACGAAAGGGGGAAGGGATAAAGAACTGGTAGTGTCAACTGGAGTTAATCGACGGATTAAAAAGGAATTCGGCGACGAAGCCGACCGAAAGTGACGAATTTGGTTATATCGAGGGTTCCCCCCTTTAACACACGCGACGCAATTAACCGGTCTCACCTGCGGCCCCTTAACACGTCATGCGATGGAAATTGGAGGAGAGGATGATGGAGGAGGATTTATCCCCACCCCACACTCATCCCTTCTCCTGGCCTTTTGCCCATGTGCCCTCGTTTCCTTTTCTCTCCCCTTGAGTTTTCCTTTTCCATTTTTTATCCCCTCGCACTCATTACATTCCTGGGGGTTTAAACAAACTCAGTGAGATTTATGCGCGTGCAGACATCAGTGCGGGCCAAATGGCCAACCGTAAATCTGGTTGTTGGAACCCCTGGTCACCATCCGGCCTCGGAGATGGGAGGGAGAGGATGGGAATTGAGGGAAAAAAATGGGTCGCCACCAACTCCTCGTATGGCGAGATTTAACTGACGTCACTGTGCATCACGTGATGATTGAGGTGTCGCGAAACTCGGGTCATTTGTTAGGGTCCGTGGGAATTAATAAGGGGCTTGTTAGGACGTATTTCCTTACCCTCTCTCCCCTGTAAAGTATGGGCACGTTTTGCTAAGAGGGATGGGTTTTGGTGGTCGATCAGCCATTTCACCTCCCCCTTCCCTCCCACTGCACGTGCTGCTCGCTCATCATCACTTTGTTTCATATTTCATCGAAGGCAATCTGGAAATAAAATTTTACGATGACCGGATATTACCTCGGGCGAGACGGGATCGAGAGCTTTAGTTCACTTCAACCCCTCCCTTACTTTATATACGACGACCAAACACGACGTTGTTACACTACACCCAAAACTTAACGATCCTAACGAAACGTAAACAAATGTCAAAATGTTTCTTTAAAAAGAAAAATTTGAAAAATTTGTTGAAAAGTCAATTAAAAATGTGTTGTTTGTTTTATTTATCTCGACTAACACGTGAATCGAAGAGAGGTTTTCCTCATTCTTTCACCATTAGCACCCCCGTCCTCTAATCCGAACGCCTTAAGCCGAGCTTCGGTAACCGAGAAAGGTAAGGTGGAGCTACAAGTGTGTGCTTAAAGGGCTCACTCACATATCATCAAATGGCGCTCAATCAAAACCGTGCGACTCCCATAGGAACCCTGCAAAACGCGACACAAACAAAGCGACTAAAAGGGTTGAGGGGTGCGGTCCATTCTGGGTGTGGGAAGACGGAAGTACTGTCGCGTATTACAAACATACATACATGGAATAGGAGGGTCGGGTAATTGCGTGGCAGGTGCGTAGGAGGAGAGGAGTTAGGCTTAAATGATGACCATTACTCAGTCGGTGGGTGTACATTTCTAATCAGTCGGACGCTCGTTCATTAGCGTGAGAGAGAAGACGGCGACAGATGCCCAACGGTAAAAACCCCTACACAATAAGCTGATTACGCACCCCACCTCCTGCATAGCCCCCGTAGTGATCGCAGGACAAAAGGCGTGGGTGGGCACGCCCCCTGCGCTAGAAACGAGGGCAAAACCAGGAGGTTTTTACACGTTCATCTCTTTGGCTCAATTTAGGTTTGTATTTGTCTCTTCTTCACTTCCCATCCCTCGCGCATGGGAATGAGCATAAACATTTAAAGTGGCGGCAGATAACAGTGATGGGCATAACGAGTTAACATTGAGTGCTCGCAGAATATTTGGCGCGCCTACGACTCATCGGGGAATCATCAAGGAAGGAGCGCGCGAGAGGCTCGGGCAGATATCGGACCAAAAACCACTCCCTTTACTCCTTTTCTCACTTCCAACGCAAACACGTATCGCAACAAGAGCCGCGGGTATCAAAATGTAACCGAGAAAAAAAAATTTTTTTTTAAATAAATAAAATAATAATAATGTTAAAGAGATTGTTCGCTTCGTTGTTTGCGTATTTATTTAATGTTGGCCTATTTCAGCTACTCTGGTTAAAAGAGAGAGAAATCATCGAGAATGGTTTTATATTAAGTTGGATATACGAGATTAATCCTTTTCTCCCTTCGTTTTATTTTATTTTTTTATTTTTATTGCGAGGGAATTGAGAGTGGCGGTTTTATTTGCTAATGGCTTCAATAGCAAAGGATTTGATGAGGAGAAAGAGAGTGAGAGAGAGAGAGGGGGAGAAAGAACGCGGAAGGAACGCCGATCCAATTTGGCATCAAATGCTTGTGCAAACCTCGTCCTATTGATAAGAATGTCCTTGTAATGCAAATTGAACGGGCGACTTGTGCAGAATCCAATTGCGGCGGTGCACACACATACACACACACACACAGTCGCACTCAGATACGCGCACGGGTGTCTATACCTGAAAACCCCTATGCCATCGGGGAGAAGGGGGTGAAAGTGATGGATGTTGGAAGGGGTTCTCTTTATCGGGCAGCAACCCCTTGCTGCCTGCCCGTCACACACTGCAGCACGCGCCTCTCAAGACCCCGAAAATTAATTCCCGGCATTTGGTGCGGGGGCGGTGGCTCTTCATGCGTGTTTAGCCCGGCAGCTCGAGCGGGTTTATCACGCGCTGCCAGCGTGGCCTCGGTGCGCGCGTGCGTCTCGCGCGGCTGCCCGCGGGCCCCGGCTCGACACGCACCGCCGATTTCCACCCACTCCCTCCCCCGGTGCGACGCGTCCATCACCGACGTCCGCTGCCGAAACATTTTCAAGTTGGCAAAAATAGTAAAGATGGAGTCGACCTTGACCTAATTGCTACCGGGCAATGGTGGCCAATGAGAAAGTCACTCTGGGGACCGATGTGGCCAATCCTCAACCCCAATCCCAAGCGACTTATCGACTGGACACACGTCCGCGCACATAAAAATAGAATAAAGAAAAAAATTTCTTTCAAGACGATCTATTATTAGAAATAAAATGGCGGTCGCAATTTTCCCTTAAAAGATTTTGGTAAAGTGAATTTCCTTTCACCGAACTCATCGTCACCAAGACCCGAAGAGAAATAGTGCGAATCGGTCGGTGTAAGTTGATGGCAAGTGCACGGAATGACCATCGCTTCGCTATTGATTCTCGCTTAGGAGACCCAAAATCTATTTACCATCGTTGGCCCTCCATTTTTTTCACTCTCTCCCTCGATCACTTATTTTTTTCCTTGCTATTATTTTTATTTTTCTTTTACTCTCTCACTATCACCTTGTTAAGGTGGTTGAGGAAGGCAGCAATTACTCGGACGCACGAGCGCCGACAAGCCTGGGGTCGAGCCCCAATTCCGGAGTCCGATTAAGGAGCAGCGCCCATCGCCGTCTCAGTAATCCAATTTGGCGCGCGCTTTTCTCCGTAAGAGTGACGGGCCCCGCGAACTCGTGGCCCCGCCGATGCCCTTAAGCTTAATCTCCTTGTTGGTCCTGGGACCTCGAATTAAGCTTGAATCAACCCCATCTCACCCATTGTCAATTCCTTAACAAAAAAAAAATCAAACTTTGTTTTTTATCGAATTGAGGAATTCGCTGTAAGCGACAACAAAACACTCGACCGTTTGGTCCTGGATGTTGTATACAGCATCCGCGACCATCCATCAAAGCTAGATTCGAGGCGATTTATCGGCGCGCGCCGTAAATCAGTGACCAACCAAGAGAAAAAGGAAAATAAAAGACATGGGGGAAAAAACGTACGAGTGGTAGAGGGAATGGCAGTTCGACTGCCGTCTGATGGAGGATGATGACCTTATCGTCGATGACGTCAGCATTGGTTGCAATGTTGAAAGATAAGAGCGCGTACACCTTGTTTTTTGCTGGCGGATCCCCAGGTGACCCACCCCCCTCTCTCCCTGCCACCTTAAACCACCTCCACCAGCCCCATCGAGCCCTTCGCTGATTGGCTCTTCGCCCAGCCACTGAGTTCTAGGCCTGGGCTTTGGCGCATTATCGCCCCTCGCTTGGCGGCCATCGATTTATTTCTTCACGAAGCACCGAGGATACTCCACACACACGCATATACTACCCCTCCACCCACCCCTATTTCTTTTCTCTCCACCCCTCCCATCCCACCACCTTGATTTTGCGTTTCTCTCCTATTGCCACCCTTCTTTTCTTTCCCTCGGCTCATGTATTTTTTTTGCTTTAATGGTGGAAGCTCGTAGTGATTTCCATATCAGGCACCAGTTATTGGGGGATCCGAAGCTCGTTTCTATGGTAACGGAAACCTCGATCGCCGATACCCACCCCTGCTCCTTTCTCATCGATTCATAGGAAGTGACGTTTTGCTTTACTTTTGGTACAACTCGTGTATTTTGATATTTTTTGGTTTTTATTTTTATTTATTAATTTTGTTCTTACCTGTCGATGATGACTGGATCTGACGGCGTTTCGTTCCTGTTACCGCAACTTTTCTTGTCGCAGCACCGACTGTGAATGACACAAATGAGTTGCATGAGAGACATGTTTTTATTTTACGAGTTGCCACACCTGACTCGATCTCACCTGCACATCACTTCGTGTGTGAGTAGAACACGGCACATTTCTGGGTTCTTATCCTGGCCCTCGTATATGATTGCCTGTGAATATTAAAAAAGTTAATTAATAATTGATAAATGCGTTGAAATTTTATTTCGAAAAAATAAATGTGCAAAGTTAAGTATTTGAACAGACTTCATCAAAAAACGAGCTAAATGGCTGACGACTCCACCCATCGACCCCCGATAACAGACGGTCGAAGGGGGATATGGAGGGAAACGTCACGACACAAAAGAGACCCCGGGCCACCAGCCGCGTCCATCTGGGCGGGCACTTGTCGTAAAGGCGGGGGGACAGGTGTTGTGATGTGGAGGGGGTTGGCTCGCCGCTCACCGCCGTCCACATGGTCTCAATTTTCCACTCGCTAATCGGGTAAGAGGGGGAGGTTAAAGGACGCATATGGTCCCCCAAGGGCTATTGTAAGCACGTCCTATTTGCATATGAATGAAAAAAATGGTGGGTATAAATCAGCGAAGTTCACAAGAATGTCTGGCATAAAACCCCCACTGGCCGAGAGAAGGGAGAGAGGTTACAAGAAATAGGAACGGATCGATTTAAGATGACCTCAGGTACAAATGCATCAGTCGTCAACCATCTGTCGCCGCTTGAAAGAAGAGAAAAGATGACCCTGCAATTATCCCCGAGGTGAGGCCGTGCATAATTAATGCGGCCAACACCAACCGCCGAAACTGGCCGCTCTTATCAGCTGCGGCCGAAATCAAACCAAATACGAAAAAGAGAGAAGATTTTTGCTTTAAATTTCGTTTTATGTATATACCTGTTTGGTCACTGAGTCGATCAGTCTGACGTAAATGTCTTGTTCCTGTCGAATACCTAAAAATAAAAAATAAAATTTTTTAATTAAAAAAAAAAAAAATAGCGAAATGAAAAACTCGCGAAAAAATGTCGAACACGAAAATAAAAAGTAAAAGGCATAAGCACACGAAACTTTATCTGGCGTTTGATTCATTTGCATAATTGCATGCGGATAAGATAAGAGAATTGGGGAAAAGTAGGGGGGTTGTGGGAATGGGTAAGTTGACAAAGAGAATAGTACGACGAAGGGGGTGGCGAACGGACCCACAGACACACAAAACAAAACCCGCGAGGGAATAAAATGAACAAAACTCCGCCCTTAACTCGGCTCTACGCAACACAAACGAAACACGCGGCAAAGCCCAACTCATCGTGCAGCCAGGGGTCGGCGCAAACGATGCGCGTTGATTTACGGCGCGTCATCGAGAGGAGGAATTTAAAAATTTAAAAAAATTTTTTAAACGATCTTCTTATGTAAGCGACATAATAGACGATAGGGTGTGTGTGCGAGCAGGATGGGGGGGAGGTGAGGGAAGGCACTAATCAGATCGGCTGATTCATTTATAGCCAAACTCGGCCGCTGCCATTATGAGCAGGAAATTAAAGCGCCAGAAGCACAAACTATTAGCTTTACATTTTAAAATGCGGGCACTTGGGCAGCAACTGCAGCATCGGCGGCAGCGGCGCACCGTGTGTCTTTACGCTACGTTTCGAGCAAACGGGTGGTGGAGGGGGGTAACGAGAGAGAGAGAGAAAAGGAAGAGGGTGCGTTTGAAGCGCGTGCATTTTTAATGAAGCTACTCTAATCAAAGAGCGGAGCGCCATCAAGCAGAAAGACAAGAAATAAAGAAAGAGAAAAAGATGATGATGAAGAAAAGCGCACAATTTTCTTCCTCCCTCATCCAACCGAAAAGAGAAAATTAAATAAATAAATATAATAAAAAAAACTTACCATTGGCATAGAGAAGTTGTAAACGATAATGAATTCCGTTGTTGGTTTTCTGTCCATCGGCTTCCTAAAAATAAAAATATTGGAAATTGAATTTGAAACAGAGTTAGAAAGTATGTGTAGAGTTTTGATTTTTTTTACCTGATCTTTCTCGATGAAACCGACGAAAGCCGTCCTTTCGATCTCGACTGGTTGACCCGCCCTGTCGTAGAGCGCAATGACGAAGTGGAAGAAGTTGCTTTTCCTCAGGTTCGAAGGTGGCTGCTTCTCAAAATGCGCGCGTCCAAGGCCGACACTGAAACGCCAAAGACCAAATGAAATGGAGGCAGGTGTCAGGAGACTTGTGCGTCCCCAGTCGACCGCTCATCCGACCTGGCGGCCCCTTGGTGATCCACGTGCATCGTCGGCTGCATCCATCCTCCGCGCACAGGCCCCAGTTGGCCGACGCCGAGCGGCTCTTCTTTCAAATTAGTCACGGGTCCTCTGGGCGGCGGAAGACCCACGCCCACGCCACCGCCGCCGCCCCCGCTCTCCTGCAGGCCGAACATGAGGGAGCAGCCCGGCGGCGAAGACCCCACGAAGAACACGGTGAACGGGAGATGAGAACGGACTCACGCTGCTGATGATTATGATGACGGCGTTGATGACGACCAGCGACGACTCAGCAGTGAGAGGCCGGCCAACGCCGCATTCGACCTCACCCGAACCGACCCCGCACAGAGTAATCCGAATCCGACGACGAACGACGGCGGCGATCGACCAACGCCCACCACCAACTCACAACTCACTCACCGCGTGGGCTCACGGCGCCGCCGAGCACCGCGCACTATGGACCAGAGCAACGCACGAGGACGGCGCGGCGGGCGCTGGTGTCGGCGAGTGATGCGAGCGGCCAATCAATTGCGTCTGTTATACCTCGCAGCCAGGCGAAACCGGCCCGTCGCCCGATCCCACAGACCCCGACTAAACGGTAAATGATTGCGATCGGCCTCGGATTTACCACAACGGACTTGCGCCGCTTATTTGTTGGCCGCGCGTCTCGCTCTCTCTCTCGGGGTGTCTCTTTTGTTGCCCTCTCTCTCCTCTCTCTCTCTTTCTCTACTCTCCTCTCTTGCCCACTCGCTGTGTCTTGTGTTCTCCCCTCGGGCTCCGCCCCGCCGGGATTGCGCGTCACCGCGCCTGATTGACACGTGCCAGTGGGCCCAAGCCACGGCCCAGTCTATGCCGCCAGCCAATCGCGGCACGCCATCGCCCCGGCTGCTCCATTCGACGCCCCAACCGCCGCTGCGCCCTACGCCGAATACCATTATCATCCTATTAGCCATGCGCCAACTCGCGCAACTCTTGCGCTTACTGGCGGCAAAAACAAACAACCGAATTGAAAACATGTGACTTTTATTAAACTAAAAATATTTTAATTTAATTTTTTTTTTTAAAAAAAGCGAATGGAAATTTTTTTTTTATAAAGTTGACTGAAAACAAAAATCCACCCAGTGACCTTTAAGTTTTTGTGTTAAAGGTCACGGGACTCGAAGGGTGGTCACGTTAAGCAATGCGCTTCCTGCTGCAAATTTAGGTTAAACAGATTTAATCTGTTTAAAGAAATATAACAAAGGGTTAAGAAAAGTTAGGAATTGAATGTTTCGTGATGGTTTTAGCTTGTTGGAAAATGAGAAATGATTTGCTTGAGTGGTGGGCAGTGTTGAGGATGGGTTTCGATCACGCTAATGTGTTGATGAGATTCGTCGATCCTCCTTTTTCTCGTTTTCGCAATCATGTTTTGACAAAGAAGGGGCGGGTTTGCCTCTAAACGCGTATAACCCCAACCCCCAACGCATAATCCCTAATTCCCCTTGACCTTTTTCACACGGTCCACACGTTGAAGGGAAATTACGAGGCGAATGAACTTCTAAATATTTTACTTCGCTTTTTTTTCTAGACAATTTATTGAGTACAAATACAAGGGAAAAAATTTATTTTAAACTTTTTTTTGGTTTTTAATAGCGCGGGAGCCACTCAAGTAGCGACATCTGTTGGCGATTCAAACAACTCAGACGTATCATTTTTCCTTTTAATTATTAATTTTTTTTAATTTTTTTGATTTTTTTTTTATAGTTGTTAAATTGATTGATCCGTTAAGATAATTTTATATAAAATTTTCTTTTATCCTAAAATGAATTTTTGAATATAAATTTTTTAATGAGTTTTTTGAAAACCCAATTTTATTTATATAATTTGCAAAATTCGTTTACAAAAACTTATTTAAATTTTAAATAAATTTCCATCAATTTATTACTACCGAAATAGGTAAAAATTCATTTTTTAAAACTTAAAAAAAAATCTATTTTAAAACTAGCGTACGTAATTAAGTTGTTCGTCATCCAAAAACTTTTATGAAATGTGTTCAATCAGCAGAACGTAACGAGTTTTGTTTATATTTGACTTCGTTTGACAAAATGCCAACTTCTTATTAATTTAAGAAAATTTATTACGGAACCAAAAAATAAATTCCATCTCGTTATTCATACAAATTTATGTTTTATGCCCAGTAAAAATGAAATTTTGGCAAATTGGAACGACGGTTTATATCCATTGGGAATTTTGATAATATTTTACATTTCCTTAAATAAATATGTAAACGCTTTAAATCAATAATTTACCCAAGTTCATTAATCGATTTATTGATATTATGAATTTCAATCTCCTCTTAAAACATAGTTGCAAGATTTTGATACAATTTTTATTTTATTGAAATTAATTCCGGAATTCAAAATTGCCATTTTGACCCAATGTAATTGGAGTGGAATTTATTGAGGTTGTACATTACGTTTAGAAATCCACATGTGGCAAAATTAAAATTAATCCCATTTCGTTATTTAATGTATCGTGTGCGAAACTGACAACACATTTAAAACGCATTTTAATATTTAAAAATTTCTATTTTTTTTTTTTATTTTCAACAATAATTTTTATCAACGATTCGAATTATTCAAATCGAATAATTAAGTTATTCAAAAGATGAAATCTTTTACACTTTTTCTTTTAAAGAATTAAAGATTAAATTGCGCGAAAAATCACTTATTATTATTCAAATCTGAAATTCAGATTTTAAAGCAAAAAAAAAATCAATAAAAAGTGCATATGATTAATACAATATTTATAACTGCACGCGATTAATTTCAATTTCGCTTCACATTTATATAAAAAAAATATTTTTACGGTTATTTCCTTTAGTGAAATTGAAACTACATTAAAATAAAACAAAAATGGGGAGAGGAAAAAAATAATGAAGGGGAGGGATAAAACGAGAAGAAAAAAAAACAAAATTGGGACTGGGAAAAGCGAGAAAGTCAGAAATGACGACGAGTTGGGTTGAAGCGCTGTTGCTCGAGGCCCCCATCTCCCTTCCCACACCTTGCGACGAATGAAACACGGCAGCAGACACAGGGACAAATTTGAATATTGCATTATTAAATCGCTTCGGAGTCGACGCCGCGTCTCGTCGCTGCCTTAAATTAAGTGGCGCGTTCTGCGCTCTTTTGCCGCCCTCCGCACACCAACGCGAGAGGAAAAATGTGATAAAATTTGTTCGACTTAAAGGCGGGTGAGGGGAGGCCGAAAAAGGCTAAAGAAAGAGACGCGAGAATGGCATTTCGACGCTCGTCATGACGTTTGTCGCCATTTACTGGCCGGGAAACGGTGAAAGGAGGAGGAGGAGAAGCGGTGTCTAATGGGCAGCAAGTGACCATCGACACCATCCGAGTGGCTAATGGGCAGCGAGTCGTCCCCGCGTGGGCCAACGACAATAAAAGGACGCCGCCTGGACGGATTAATGAAGATTTAAGCGGGCCGAGCGTGGCTCCCCTGACGTTGCTCCTAATGGCCGCTTGGCCAGTGCCCACTACCGAGCTCCGTGAGTGGATGTTCAATTCCCTCGACCCGAAGCCGAGTGTACATTAACAGGTGCTTGTCGCCAAACTTTGCTCCAATTCCAACGAGGGGCAACTTTGTACGATAAATCGCGCGATAAACGATTACATTTCTAACCTTATCACACCCTCAATACCAACTTAACACTTTTACCAATCATCAGCCAAATACTAAATCCCATACTTCGTTTCAAACATTTATAAATTTTAAAAATAAATACAATCGATTATAACGTACCTGAAGTAACAAAACTGCATCGCTAGTCGTCAAATTCACCTAAAAATATAAATATAACAGTTAACGTTTAAAAGAGATATTAATAATTAAAGTATGAATTTAGAAATATGCAAACCACAAACGAAAAGTCATAATTAAAATTTTTTTTTGGTTAAAAACAGATGAAAAACGAGTTCGTGACGAGAAGGTGCGAAGGAAGGAAAAGGGTGGCGCGTTTAATAGCATTTGTGGCCACAGTGGAATTAAGAGGCGCGTTTCATCTTTTAATAACTGTCATGGAACGCGGCGCCCCCACATCGCCGATTGGACTTGTCACCTGATTAACAAACACAATTCCATTAAACGACGACGCACCTCGAGGGGGCGCCACTTAATCGCCGCACAACCAACCCGCAAAAACGGATCATTTTCGCACCCGTTTTCTTTTACCAACACTTTTTTCTCCACTCTTCACTTGCTCAAATAATCTCTTTCGACATTTGCCAACTCCCAAGGACAGATCAGCGGTGCCCTAGAGAGAGACTCGTGCTACGTAACTCGCTCGGCACCCGACAACCCGACGAGAAATTTCACACCGGGGCTAATCTGCTTCGCCGATACTTTAATCGAATTAAACACGTTGGGTGGCCGACTCCACTTTCCCACTCGTTACATCCGCTCCCTCGAGACGCGATTACCCTCGACCCCTGAGAAAAACCCTGAGAAAACTCCACTTAACGGCCTAACTCTACCCGCCCATCGCAACGTGTCGCCGCGTGTTGCCTCATCACGATCTACGTATTCATTGATTCGTTTCGTTCGTTCGTTCGTTTATTACGGGCCGCAATTATGGGCTTTGGCATTTTTTGGGCGATCGAGGTGAGGAAGGGGTTAGAGGGGTGATAAAGTGAGGGAAAAGGGTTACAAAGTTGTTGCGCAGTTGGCGAATGAGCTCAAATGCAATGATCATAAAACTCTTTCTCGGTTGAGTTGCTCATTGGCTCAGTTTGCAGTCGCTTCTTTTCTTATTGGATCAATATTTCTTTTCCCCTTTTTTTTTGGATTTTTTTCGATTTTTCCGGGTTCCGTTTTACGCCGATTAATTAATACCTTCGTCTTTTCTCTTATTTTTCTTTCTTTTTCTTCTGTTACTCGTTCTTGTCTTTCGACTTTTCTCATATTTTTCAATCAACCCCCAACCCCCTCTTCACCTACCAAAGCGTGACGATTGGAGAACCGAAATCTTGTTGCTAGGCAACAGCTGTCATCTCCCGATCTCCATCCCTGTTAAGAAGATTCCGTCGCCATTGGCAACCGAACGATGGGCGTGGTCACCATCTTTAACTCTCTCCTTCGACTGCCCCACCCATAAAAACCCCCCTTTTCATAGAAAAATTCTACATTTCCAAACTCGAACCAAAAATTCGTTTACATTAAAAAGTACCAAATTCGAAAAAATTCTTTAAAAGAAATAAATTTGTCAACTTTTTTTATATGACGGGTGGTTGCGCGCATGCGTGTAGGGGGTGGTGGGATGAATAGGAGGGTCGGTCGTGTTATTGAGGTGGCGAAGAGGTCCATTTGTTGAAATGTATCCGGCGCTCCATTAAAAGGTGATCGTGGGTTAATGGATGGGGGGGTCCCTCGAATGCGGCACGCGTTCGGCTTTTTGTTGGCCGGGGGTGGGTACGTGTATATGTGCGCGTTGCAGGAAAGGAAGGGGGAGTTAGGATGGCTTTTGGAAAGTAAATATTCCTGGTGGGACCCCCGCGGGGGAGGAAAGCGCAAGGGGGGACGCGCACTTGTGAATTTCAAAGGAAACTTAACACCTTAGTGCCACGCTTCACTGCACGTTCGTGTGCGCCCCGAAGGGAAGGTGTGTGTGTGTATATGTTGGTGTTGGGGAGGACACAAAAGAATAAAATGAGAAAGACCGAAATATGGGCGGAATAAGAAGGGGGGAGAGTTATTCGGTCGGAGCCGAGTCGAATATGGTCAAGTTGGCGTATCGGAAGGGCGGTGCACCAACTGGCGCGCATTTGACTCGTCGAGGTATAGAAGTAAGAGCGGCGCTTTTAATTCGCTCACCAGGAATGAATTAATGAGGCCGAGTGCGCTTAAGCAGTAAACGAAAACTCAGGTGTGTGAAATGGAACGCGTGACTCCAATAATTCGTGAGCAACGCGGCTCAATTTGCTGCGCCTACCGATTTTCGCTGCGTTAATTAGCTCGCATTTTTATTGGCGCCAACTTACACACTCTTTTATTTTCCTAAGCGAAGAGCGAGAGCTTGGCAAAATATATATCTACAATATAAAAAAAAAAACAAATAAATCAGGAGAAAAGTTGGCAACGTGTTGGCAACGGTCATGCTGTCAACAAACAGCAGATAGCAACGTTGAGGGAGGGGAGAAGAGGCAAAAGCGGAGAAAAGAGCGAAAGAGAGTAGCAACGTGCGCGTCCCAATTAATATTTTACCCCGTGCATATTTCCCCCGGGACAGTACAGCGGCCGAGGCAGGGGCGTCTGCTATCGCCTCACTGCGCACACGCTGCCCCCGCCCTCCCCTCCCCTCGCCTCTCACCTATGAAATGTTGATGCGCTGAGGGACGTGAGTCGATGGCTTTCTGCTGTCCGACCCCAACCCAACGAAGAAAACACCGGAAGCGACAAAAAAACACACTCCACTCACCATCCCGTACCCACACACGCTGATATCAACAAGCGCATGCGCACCGATCGCGACCAAATGGGCAGATGGTCGATCCCCCATTCGAATGCGCCCAGGGAACGAACGACGCAAAAGTGTGGGGAGTGGAGGGTCGAAAGGAGACAAAATGCGCATTTCCGCGCTCTGTTGCCCGTGAGATGGCGACAGCAACGTCCACGAGACCTGCGGGGGGAGAACTGAATCAGGACCCTGCAGGGGTGTGTGGAGGAGGGATGAGGACTGAACAAGAGCGACATTAAGCGGAATAATCGGATCATTATCAGTTCATCGCGGGGAGCCATGTCGTAGGGCAGTCGCACGACGCCATCTGTTAGGGATTTGGCTATGTGGGAGGAGGGAGAGATGAAGAGCGAAAGGTCGGCTGCAAAGTGCACCACGTCGACGCTCGAGTGCCGGTAAAACCCGCGGAGAGAGTAGAGATGAAGACGGTGCTTTGCACCTGTGCACACGACGACACCTCCCTGCGGCCAACTAATGAATTGAGAAGCATCAATGATGCAACGAGACGACGCCTGATTGCTCACTCGGCCCGCATTCCTATTGTCACTTGAACGAGTTAAAAGCAACGGCAAACTCGAGATGCTCGTCAGCGACGGCACGCGCGGCATTGGCACTTTTCTTGTATGCAAATGCGAAAAAAAAATTTTTTTTTATTTTTCGCCCCGCTCGAATGGGCACCTGGGGGGCCCTTGGCCAATTTATCTTGAGCGTTGCAGATTGCGTCTTGTATCGGGGCCTCGTGTCGTGTTTGCATCTTCTCTCCTTCTGCAATTCCAAATCCAACCCCCCCCCCTTCCCTTCCCCCACCTACCCACGCTTTTGCACAACTATAGTGAGCCCAGCAACCGACGCAATAAAATATTTAGAAGGGTGGGAGGGAGGGAAAAAAATTTATGGCGTAAGCAACAAGGATGGCAACGAGGCAAAATGGTCAAAAAGGCCACGAGGGGAGCCCAAAGAAAACTGACCCATGTTCGAACAAAATATACATTCGAAAAGGTAAAAAATAAAAATTTATTACTATGAATAAATATAACGTATTTCGCACCTTCAGCAGCAAACTACGCGTTATCGCACGTGTGAAATAAAAATTGTGAAAAGAGAAATTTTGAAAGGCGAGAGAAAAATGGAAAAAAAATTTAAAAATTAAAAGAAATTTATTTGAGGTTGTGGATGAGAAGCGGTGAATAAGTGTTGAATGTAAATTAAGAGGCGGAGAAAGCCAATGGCAGGCCCAGGACGCCAGTAAATCGCACTTTATCAGATGATGGTGGATGAAAGGGAGGGAACGGACAAAAGAGCATCGAATCGGCACAAGTTGGGCACCCACACACACACACACACACACACAGAGCACACACTCATACACACACATACCTTATGCTGGAGGCGAATAAAAGCCGAGTGAGTAAGTGGAGCGAGTAAATATAGGAAGAGCGGACAAGGCAAACGGTACTAACTCGATTTTCCTTACCCTCACTTGGTGCGTTAATCGAGTTACCGCTACTTTAGGTTAGGTATGGAGAAGTGAAGCGAGTGCGAGCTTCGAATAGTGGACGGTGGCAAACAACGACTTTATGCAAGGGGATGGATCGAGATATGGAAAAGGGCGAATACATACATACATATATATTTACAGAGAAGAGAGAGGAATTGAAAGTGGAATAAATCATTTTGATCAATAAAGTTAAATGCCCAATGGCATTTTTCAATCAGAGAAGCAAAGTCCACTAGGAATTGATGGCGAAATGAAGTGAGGCCAAAGTATAAAAGGAGAAGCGAATTGAAAGAAGGGGTGGGAAGGGAGGTGGGTTGGAAATAGGGGGGAAAAAAGAGAAAATAGTTGGAATTGGTTGCCAATATTTGAGCTGACCAATCAGGGGCCAAATCTCCCTCGAGACTCACAAAGAGGCGGAAGCGCGCGCTTTGCTCCGATTAGTCCAATCAGCTGCGGCTGCCGAGCTCCTGATTCAATTTTTCGCGCCGGGCGACTGCCAATCGGGCCCCGTAAACACCCTACCTCACCCCCATCGCCCTCATCTCCCCCCTTTCCCTATATGGAGAAAAATGGATAGATGGGAATGGGACGATGCTAGTTACTCGCTGCCATCTCGGGCGGCCCCCAGCGAGACGAAGGGGTCTCTTATCCAATCCAGCGCGTGGCAACCATCGGGTGGGGTGCGCTATGGCGGCGGGGGGAGGTGGGTGGGAGAGGATAGGAAGGGGGCGACCGCAAATCGGCCTCGGCTGCCCTTCGGTTGGGGCTGAGCAAATTGAAAACTGCGATTACATTAAAAATGGAAGAGACGCGAGCGTGAAAAATGGTGACAAGGAAAAGCGATTCTTCGCTGCGTGTAATAACCGCCGGCCGCCGCCAATATTAGATTCACGAGGAAAAGTGAAAAGGTGAAACGGAAACACGGCCGGGAACAAGCGAGATCGACACACGAGGTCGAGTCTCAGGGGATCGCGTTTATCACCGATTATATAATTTATGCAAATCTCGTGCAATGTCTTAGAAAATTAAGACGTTGCTCGTTTCACCGGCTTTAAAATATATACATTTTTATATATCCGGTTATAGATATTTCACTCACATACGCCACCCTCGTCGCTCTCGCCATCCCCAGAGCCGTAGAGGGTGGGGATGGGGAGAGGATGGAAGGAAGGGCAATGAAAAATGATTGCCCCCACTAACACGAGCTCTAATTCCGGATCTAAGGAAGTTGTGAGGGGAGATGAAGGACGAGGGAGTGCAAAGAGAGCATTGTGGGTAATGATGTTAAATGGCGAAACAAAACTTCCGGTAGCGCGTGTCATTGATCAGAGTCAATTAGGCATGGTTGCACCGATGCCCTAATTGGTTGATTACCTTTGCGCGCCAACTCGGTTATAAATGGAATTTACATATTTGAGTTGCCGATGGCGAAAACCAACCAAATTACGCTCAAAATCAAGACTGACGTAACATGTGCATTTTGAATTCTAAAAAAAAATCCGTAAAAAAAAATTTGCGAAAATTTGTAAAAATGTGGAATAGAAAAAATAAATAAAAAAAAAGGTGACGATTTTCCATCGACGACGTTGGTTCAGAGAAGAACGAGGGAGGGAACGGATACAGTATGAAATGAAAAGAAAATTGACAAGTCCAGCGCGCGAAATGAGTTAAGCCACATGGGAACGGCACGCGTCTTCATTATCCCCGTGCAAATGAAGTCAGTGCCAGCCTGACTCATTTCCCCCACCCCTTACCAACAGGTATGTGGACCCCATCAACTACCGTACCCCCACCATCCCCGTCATACTCTGTGGCTCCTCAATACGCATGCGGGTGGGGGAAGGGAGGTGGTGCAGAAGTAGGGTCGAGCCCCCTGGGCCCACCAAGCAGCGCCATCACTCGTGGTGCGAGCAAATTACTCGCCCAACTTGGAAAACTCGTGCCGATCGGTGCGCGAAGACGCGACTTTTCAATCAAGAGGCGCATGGCGTCATTAGCACGCGCCTTCTTTAATTAGAGAAAAGTGGCGCGCTCGCAATTACACGCCAACCCCCACCTTCGCCCTCCAATGTGAACGCACTCCAATATTTTTTTCTCAACTTCTTTCCCCACCCCCAAAATCAACTACTCGCTCAACCCTTTCCTTAAAAAAATTATTATAACAAATAACCATTTTCCATATATATAAAAATAGACTGAGTTTCGAACCGGTCGCTCTACGTCGACATTAGGCGTATACGTATCAGTTAAAACATCGGGTGTCGATAATAACAAAGCGGGGGATGAGGGAGACGAGGGAGAGGGTCAGACGTCGAAATATGGCCGCCGAGGGACATCGCCCACGCTCGAGCGCGATAAGAAAGACGAAGGAAACGAAAGATGGCCGACTGGCGATTCCTATCTGCCACCACCACCACCACCACCAACCAACCAACCGCACTCCCCCTCCTCCTCCCTCCGAGATGAGATTGTAGGAGAAGCTAAGCCCGAGGCTGGGCGTTCCCGCTCGGTGTCATCCATCACGACCCGAGTTGGGGGGGAGAGGGGGTGGTGGGTTAGCGAGTGATCAGCCCCCGCGTAATGAACGGTGAGGCAGGGGCCGATCCATCCTGATTTGGAGCCGGCGAGGCCGCGCCTCGGGGGGCCGCCCTCGGCCACTGTGGGGCCCATAAGTCATCCGAGTCGGCAACTTGTTAATTGCAACGCGGACAATCAGCGCGAGCAACGACAAAAACCCAAATGCTACGTTGCGTGGATACGACTCGATTATCGAAGCAAAAAGATAATTTTTTTTTAAAACCAAAAAATTAAAATAAAAATAAAAACTTTTTAATGAACAAGGCTTAATGTCCCAATTGGCTGCTAAAGCTACACGATAATTATTAAACTAAGAAAAAAAAAATGAGAAAAGCTAAGATTTGTTAATCTTAAGAGGGATCTACGGTAGCCCTAAGGGTAGAGCTTCATAAGGCATTTGATCCGAGTCATTTATACTCAACTGATCCCTGATATTCGAACGTTACCACCGCAGGCATTTCCCCCATATTAATTTCACACTCCCTCAACTGCAGTCAAAGATGCTAATTAGAGTTGCGATGAATGAAATTCAACCACAAAAATGTTATAACAAATAAAAATAAAATTTAAAAAAAAAGATAAAATAATAAGAAAAATTCCCTAACAAAAGTCCATCCCCCAGACCCAATAAAGGGTAATAATAATAGTAATAATAAGGGGATGGAATGAGACTAATAGACGCGTGAAATGGAGGGGAGATGAACCGAAGTGGGTTTTAACCCTCGTTTGTTCCTTTTGCTATTCAGGCCTAGGACGAGTGACGTTTCTTTAATTGTGTTTGGCTGCGTCTCCTCCCACCGGCGGCCCCTTGAGGGACGGGAGCTAATAAGAAATCATAATTCTCTTATCTGGTGGTGGTGAGTAATTGACTTGGTGGATCCAATTCGCTCGCTTCTGCCTCCAACCCTTCGTAATTGGTTTTATGTTTTAATCTCTTTGGCAGCAGCTCATAAATAGTAATTGGGCCGTGTCTATTGTCATTCAAGCGCGGGGAAGGTGAACGATGACGGCCAAACACACCGAGACACGTGCCTTGCACAATACCCCCACGACCCATACCCCACCCTTCTACCTCCCTATGTTTATTCCTTTTGTTAGTTTTCCGTGGGTTTTGTAGGTCGTCCCATTTGAAATGGGAGAAATTTAATGAAAAATAATTTTTCCTTAGAAATTTGTATAATCGATGACGTCATCTTT
>JAQFZU010000145.1:0-45020 GCA_034696185.1 Henia vesuviana | reverse complement strand
CATATCGTGTTACCGAGCCAGATCGCCAGTTCATGAGAGAACAAGTCGAACAATGGCTTGAGGTAGGCATTTGTCGATGTTCGAATTCTCCTTATGCCGCGCCATGTTTTGTTGTAAACAATGCAAATCATGAAACTACACCTCGACGTCTGGTTATTGATTAAGCCCGTACGATCAATCCCATCACTGTGAAAGATCCCTTCTCGATCGACAACATGGATGACATGGTACAAAAAATGGCTGGCCATCGTTATAAATCGCTTATGGACATTCGTCATTTAGGAGCAGCGCATGACGACTTCGCAGAACACATGAATTTCCTTCGCAAATTTTTTGAGGCCACACGTGCTCACGGCCTGAAAATGGTTAAGTCCAAATGCACCTTTGCTGCAACAGAAATTAAAATCCTTGGACAAATTCTTTCTGATGCAGGTGTAACGCCTGATCCCGATCGCATTGCATCAGTGAACCAGTATGCCACACTACGGACAATTCACGAAACCCGCAGTTTTTTGGGATTAGCAAATACAATGCGAAAGCATATTAAAAATTTTGCGTCACTTGCCGCACCGCTGAATTTGCTTCTACGGAAAAAACCTGACGCTGACGCTCCGCCTTGCTTGTCACAATCCGTAACCTTTAACCTTACTCAACAACAAGCTTTTGAAAATTTGAAGACAGCGTTGACAACACTGCCTGTACTCGCCTTTTTTCGCCAGGGAATGCCCACTTTTGTTGAAACGGACGCATCATACTCTGGCTTAGGGGCATGTCTTTCACAAACTCAAAATGACGAGAAACGCATTATCGAGTTTGCTAGCCGAGGGCTACAAGATGCCGAAACTCGTTACCACTCCAACGAATTAGAGGTTTTGGCCGTACATTGGGCTCTGACGGTGAAACTTTCTCTATATCTTGTTGGAACGACTTTCACACTTATCACTGACAATTTCACGACGGCCTACGTGCTCAATAAGGCCAAATTAAACAGAAAATTTGCACGTTATGCTATTGACCTTGCACCGTTCGAGTATACACCGGTACATCGGCCAGGCAAACAGAACGTAATCGCCAACCACTTGTCTCGATATCCGCTTCCATGCCTCACGGTCATACTGTCACCAGATTCAAAACTTCAGCTCGGCCAAGACACCGATAGTTTTTGCCGCCAGATTAAATCCAAGCTGGCATGCGAATCAACTTCACTACATCTTCGCCAAATATGTCAACTATATGCTGTGGACAAAGAGATTCTCGTCCAGAAAACTGTGACCAACGGCCAAATACTAACACGCATTGTAGTGCCCTTCTTACTTTGTTCAGCTGTCTTACGCCTATGCCATGACGATGCGGGACACTTCGATGCTAAGAAAACTTTGGAACGTCTTCGCAGTCGCTATTGGTGGTCATCTGCTCGTACTGATGCCAAACTATACATCAAGGGATGCCCCATATGCCAACAGGTTAACCGACGCACCACAGCTGCTCATGGGATGCTGGGTGATCGACCAACACCCACTGTTCCATTCGAAGTAATCTCTGCCGACCATGTTAAGTTGCCATTAATAGAAACGGGCAACCAATATGCCATTGTTCACATATGTCATGCAACAAGATATGTTATTGCCACTCCATCAACAAACACCGCTGCTGATGATGTCATCGATGCTCTCGAGAAACTCATCATTTACCGTTTTGGCCTACCATTGACTTACATATCGGATAATGGTACGGCATTTACCGGAAAGAAATTCTCTCTCACCTTAGGAAAATATGGAATTCGTCATTTACTCACGCCACCATACACACCACAGGCAAACGGCTTAGTGAAAGGGCCAACCAGACGATTATTGCGACACTCAGCAAATTTGAATTAGAACACTCATCGCAATGGGATTCCCTACTTCCGAACGCATTGCTTGCTATAAACACGGCTTAACAGAGTTCGAGTAAAGTTTCGCCATTTTTCTTCCTACATGGCTACAAACCTCGCTTGCCGCCCACCGAAACCTACCTTGGAACCATACTTGTCAACACCGACCGCCTCGATCAAATTAAGGAACTTTGCAATATACGAGAAACCTTTGTAGAAAACATCGTTCGTGCTCACGAGCAGAATAAAGAACGCTTCGATGCGAATAGGCTGCCAACAACATTTGTGCCAGGTGATTTTGTTTGGTACGAATGGCCTCGCCCAACGGATGATAAACTCACCCCTCGTTTCAAAGGCCCATATCAGGTTCTTAGCCGTATTGGTGAAGTTTGTTACAAGATTGCACCAGCCTCACGGCTTAACAAAACACGCGTTGTTCATGTCCAAACGCTCCGACAGCATGCTAACCGTCCTAACCTAGATGACCCAGGTAAAGCAAACTGGGATAATCTTGACCTATCCATGCACGACACTACGAATTTGGACCAGACCAGGCAAGCTGACATCATTGATGTTGATGAGCCAACTTCCTCTGCGTTACCACCACCCGATCCACAACAACGTTATCCAAGTCGAAAACGCAGACCTCCACAACATCTTCTCGATGATTATGCCATGGACGCCACCTGAGATTGGAGTTAATTACCACTCAGTTGCACCTCCCGCTAATTAACTGGGGGCGACTGTAAGGTGCGCCATGTTATCCCTTCCCCCAGGTTATTTACCCCTTTTGACCTTTGACTGAAACCCTTGTTTGACCTTAATGCCAAACACATGTATAATTTGTATTAAAGTTTAGTTTTTAACAATCCAACATGGAGATCAGTTGTGCCTTTCTTCCTTTCTTGGTTCCTTACATTGTCCTGAATTATTTATAGCAGAATTAGTTTTTTCAAGTAAAACCAGTTCATATTTTATTATTATTTTTCTTATTAATTTCTTACTGATTTCTTTTGCACAGGTCTCAGCAAATCTTGAACTAAAGCACAATCGATTACCACCATGCACAGTTAAAACAGCTTTTGAATATTATTTGGATATTTGTAGCTTACCAACACTTGTAAAAATTGAATTGTTTGCTTTTTTTGCTAGTACAGAAAAGGATAAAATTCTTTTGATCAAATAAGCAAACGTAATTAAATATTTTATGTTTTATACTTATATTAAAACATCTTTTATAAGATTTTAATGAATATGAAAATTGGAAATTTTGTATTATCTCAGTATCAGTGAAGTATAATTTGTAAATAAATAGCCGGATAATTAATTATTCCTTCAATCGAAGGTTTAATATTTGTCAACAAGTTATTTATCAGTGTTTAATTTGTAAATCTCCTGGTTTAGATATTTGTAATTGAAATTAGGCATTTAGAGTTAGATTTAACTCAAGCCTAATTGAGAGAGCACATGTCTTCGTTGTATAGTGTGCCCATTAGATGGCATTTGGATGGA
The DNA here is from genome assembly GCA_034696185.1 of Henia vesuviana. Classification (NCBI taxonomy): domain Eukaryota; kingdom Metazoa; phylum Arthropoda; class Chilopoda; order Geophilomorpha; family Dignathodontidae; genus Henia; species Henia vesuviana. The sequence goes on along the minus strand of JAQFZU010000145.1, from coordinate 41,635 downwards.
CAACTTTGGCCATTTCATCAGATTGGATGGAAATGGAAGAGTCTGAGTGTCCAAAGAATGGAGATTGGGTGGTTCCACCCTTTTTTGTGCAGAAGGAATTAGTTGGCTTGTGACCAAATAGTCACTAGAGGGCAGCATGGGTCCCGGTCAGGTGACCCCAGGGCACGTCCATTGCACCACCTGAGGTGGCACAACCCTTAGTAGTCAGTCAGTTGTTGGCTCCTTATCCGTGTGGTCGGACAGGGAATATCTGGCTAAGGAGATGGAGATGAGCGGGGTTGCTCAGGTGGCCACGCGGTGGGCGTGGGGAATGTTGTGCGGAGGTTGAAAGTATGTACAGCTGCCCCACGTAGCCATTTAGTGTGCTTATGATATCTTAGACCTTGTATCATTATCATAGATACCGGTACGAGGCCGGCAAACCTTAGGAGACGTTGGGAGCGTGATGGTGATTGTGGGTTGCGGCCTATTAATAAAGGCTCGCTAATCTATCAATCACGTGTCCGACCCAAATTATTCAAGTGACCCATTTGCGATACCGCTGCCTGGAATCCGTATCTAAGCGGCGGCGGAACGGATGGTCACAGGCTATATAAATCAGTACAAGTGATTGTTTTAAGCTGTATTATTTTTGTATGTTGATACAATGATTTTATCCAATGTCTGACTTTGTCACCATTGATTAATGCATTTTGCACAGAATAGGGATTAGCTTGACATGGAAATGAATTCAGTGTGTACCTGACCCTGGCAAGCAACCGATGATGACACCTCATTATAGCTCTGTCTGAATTGGGGCTGGCACTGTACTGAAAAATGGCAGTGATCCGGTGCATGGGTTGTGTGTCCGTATATCGCTTGTCCCCTGTGCGTCGATGTAGTTATTCCAATAAGACTTTGTTGAGCTGAAGGCGAATCCTTTATCGACACGGGTAGTGAAAAGCGACTACTGCCCTGGACAACGAAATGTGCAATCTCTTAGGTGCCAATGACTGTTGTTCCCAGGATTGTGAGGCCTCTACTTTTGTATTTTCAGTTAGTCGAATATATTACATGTGATCGCATGATAATAATTTGAGCCAAACGGAAGGGATACCTCCTGTTCGAGATGATCAGTTTGACGATGAACTGGAAGTTGGTTTGAGGTGCTTTGTGAACCTAGTGAGTGATATCTCGAGATTAAGGAAAATGTGATTGCATTATCCGATGTCTCATGAATCCCTCATATTCCAAATAATGTATTTTGTACCAGACCATGTGTTCCAGTGTGACCCCGATGCGTAACTGCATGTGTATATAAGTAGCTTTTGCCATTCGGCCTTTTGTTAATGTTAACAATGTGTAATTTAATTTCGCTCCTTTTTTTGTCTCCAGTATTTAGTTTGGTTAAGTTAACTAGCTTAGTGTTTGTGTTAGTATTAGCAAATGGAGTTCTGCACAACTCCATATTTTGTCAGTTCTCTATTTTTAGTGATGGTAATAAGAACCTGTCTTTTATATTAAATGTAAATATTAATTGTTAATGTGTTTGAAAAAGCTTTACTATTGATTGTAAATAATTAGTGATTGTTTGATTGGTTTTAATAAATCCTGTCTTTGATTTGAGAAAAAAATAACGAAGTCAGATAATTTCTCTTAATGGTTTTTACCGGGTTTTAGTAAATATATGGACTTGCGAAAAATCACTGTCACAGTATCATTAGGATCGTTTACTCTGAAAGGTGTATTTTTAATTGCCAAGTGTCGTATGGATGAGGCATTTTGACAGTAGTATACTAACGTAAAACTGTAAAGGCTTCAAGACACTGCAGAGGTGATGTGAACACAACAACTTCAGTGAGTAGAATGAACCAATTTCGTCTTCCCAGCTGAAAGGAAATTTTCTTAATCCATTAATGCTTCTCTTATTGCTTGATTAGTGTGACGTCCATATCTCTAGGTCATTTTTCTCCCTCTCGAGGGATGTATTATCATAATCCCTGTAGATATTTCTGTGAAATAGATTTAAAATAAGTGCTTTTTAATCCCTTTCTTTTGTTAAAAAAAAAGGTTAACTAAACCAAAAAAAATAATTAAAATGTGTTTAACCAACAAAAAAAAATTTTTTAAATAACATATTTTCTTTAGTTTATTTACCACAAAGTCCAAACGTCTATAATTTTTATTGACAATATCTGTTTTTGCACTTTGTGCAAACAAACCCTATCGCACAATCGCTAAGTAAACCGTTCTCCGAGTCAATCTAAAGTAAAAATTTAAGAGAAACCAGAAATCCGAGCACGACAAGGTCTGTTACCAAATATAATTTTAATTTTGCATTTTGGTATAAAAATAAAAATTATATAGTTTTTATGAATTTCAAAGTAAAGACATTGATCTCATCAATAAGTACTACATCTTTAACATAGATATGCAGCTAAAACAATTTAATTTAAAATTTCTACCTGAATACAATATTTTAAAGGATGTAACACTCATCTAGTGGCAAAAATTCGTTAATTTTTATTGGATGTTTTTTTCTCAGCCTATGTGGATCTTTATTGGAGAGAGATAGAGATGATCTTGACTGTACTATTCATTTAATCATTAGTTAATCAACCAACCGCTTTGGCGCTGCAGTTCCTGAATAACCTTATCAGGTGACTCACTGAGCCAACATTAAAGTTTCCGAGAGTGTCACTTAATTTTGTGACAACGTGATAAAGATTCATAAATTTTTCCTTGGATATTCTTATCCATTTCTTCTGGTGTAATCTATCGATTGAACCTCAATAGGCAAATACAGTCGTAATATTTTTGAATCGCAGAGCTTTTCATTCGCTATTCGCCATTTCTTTATGTAGCGCTTTTAGTTTGCAGTTGCAAATCTTTGCATTTCTTTTTACAGTACAGAAGATTGTAAGTGCAGAGATTGTAAGCATCCGGTTTATCTGTAATCCAACCAAGTACCAACCTCGTGAGGTGATATGCTGTTGCAATGTGACTGGGCTTAATTTTTTGTGACATTAACCGATGCTTATCTCTGATCGTTAATTCTACGGGGTTTAACTGCGGAAAAAATTGAAGACGTAATTATTGTATAGTATTCTTAAAAAAAGAGAAAATTCTAAATAATGCATTCCGTCATCTTATAGTATTCGAAAGCAGTAGTTTTCGCTGAAATTCATCTGATACCAGAAATCATTAATCGTCATGAGTGAATATGAAGTTAGTAACTTATATGCGTACAATTACAAATGTCGTTATAAGTAGTGATCGTTATTGTTATTATAAAACAGTAATGTCGAGTTAATGTTACAATTCAGCTTAAAGTTGTCGTTTCATGTAGCATTATTGTTGTCATCATAGGTTTGAGATAATATGTAAGAAATTATCAGTGTGGGGAAAAATGGCATTATAGAAATAAGTGTTAATTGGCCAAGTTCTGTAATCAATGCGAAATAAACAATTGGTATTTAAATACAATTGTTTTTAAATATGTAATTAATTTCCTTTCGAATTTCAGGAGGTAATAGATTTGAAAGTAGGAATCTATTTTATTAAATCTAATTAATTGATTTCAAACATTTAGAAAAAATATAATTATTTTACATTTGAGAAACAAATTTCTAATTATTGAAAATTATTTTAAAATGTATGATTTCATGATGGATATCATTTTTCTAGCATTAGCTGTGAGAATGAAAAAAGAACCAAAGCATCAGTTGTTATTAAGCAGTGTGGAAACAATAATAGGGCAAAAGCCAGAACTTGACAATGCATTATATACCTGGCGTGCCATAAACCACACCAATTTTCATTCTATGAACCTATAACGGATTGCCTTTGACTGCATATTGAAACATATATAGCACAAAAGTGTCTCATGGTTTGGTTGAATAATATCATCTCGAAATAGAACTTAAAAGATCAAATTTTATTGAAATTATAAAAAATTTGAATTATTTATTTTTATTATTTGAGCTATAAACCACTTAATTATAACACAACAATTTAAAACAGTGGCAATTGTCAGGTGGTGGTGGTATAATGCTTTAGGTTGCTAGCAGCTATTAAACAGTCACCAAAACAAAATGAGCAATTGAAACGAAGTATGGAATTTGGTGACAGAACTTTGTAGATGAAATTCTTAGGAAATTTTAAATTTAATTGGTACGACTGGTTAATATTTGCTATTGCTTTAAATTCATAATTTTTTTTTAATTATTAAAAATTTTGATCTTAAAACAGTTTGCAGCAGAAATTGTTTTATACCACAAAACGTTGAAAAATCTATATAAATTTTTTTATAAATTGGGAAAATTTTTTTGCCAGTGACTTAAATCATCTATTTTATTCCTAACTTCTCTCGTGTTTCTATTTTATTTTTAAAATACTATTAATTATATAATAAAATTTCTCTGTATTTGGGAAGTGTTTTTCTTAAGAGAAAGTCATAATGTGTTTATTAAATTTTTAATTTAATTGCAGAATATACTGGAAGCTAAACATGTTTATGTTCTAATGAAACGTGATTATGGAATATCAAGAAATACTCGAGCAGAATGGTATTTCAAGCATATAAATAATATAGTAAAATTAAAGAAAAGAAAATCATTGGTAAGTTTTAATTTTTTGTATGTTTAATACTATAAAAAAATTTTGCTTTTAGACTGAATGCTTGGAAGATTTAGAGATTGTATCAATTGTTCCTCAAACTGAAGCTAATGGTTGGGAACCAGAACTAAGTCATTTATATGAATATAAAATAACAATTTCTACAAATATTACTTTTTTATCTTGGAAATATCATTTGATATTTTGTCTTGACATTGGACCTTCAATAGCAGTAGTGGTATTATAATGTAGTTTAAGTCCTCAATGTATGTTTTTTCATATTTCATAGGTCTGATCTAAAAAATCGTAAAGTAAATATTTTTTTTTAATTAAAAATATATTTTATGTGTAGTTTTTAATAACTATCACAATACAAGATTTTATTTTGAATGATTCGGTAGCAAAATAATGTTAGATAAAGTGTAAATTTATTCAACATTTTATAATTTAGATTTATAATTCTGTAGGAAAAGGCATGAATGTTGGGATTTGTAAAATTAATTATATAAAATACAAAATTAAATACATAATTACTTTTATAGGACATTCAGAATGGTGAAATTATGTTTGATGAACTATTGACTGCCTTGGAAAATTGTTTGGATGGAGTTTCTAAACCTGTAACTTTTGAATTTAATTTCTAAATTTTAAATTTATTTTGAACATTCAATTTTTTTTTTTAGTTTTTAATACCAGGGAGTATTTATCGTTTTCACCCGGAATTATGTGTTACTGTCATAACACACGTGCCACTATTAAAATATTTAAAAAATCATGTAAATAAGTATTGGTTGAATTAAATCTTAATTATTAATGTTTATAAAACATTTCAGGTGTTGGCTCAAGGATGGCACATAACATCAGAGAATTTGAACACATTTTTGGATCATATTAAGTCTCAATTGATTGAAATTGAAGACAACATAGCTGAACAATCAATTCCTAAACATATTTTAGAGGTAATTACTATGATTACACTAATACAATTTTAGAAATATTAATTTTATTAATTAAAATTTGTATATTAGAATTATGATGAAGAATTAGATTGTTCGAGATCAGATCAAAGTCAGTCAGACATTTTCTTTCATGCTGTATCACCCAACATGAATTTTGTTACTCTTGTGCAATATGGAATTTTAGCATCGCAACTCATGGCCGAAAAAGCCATTTCACGTAATAAGTTTTAAATATAATAATTTTTCAAAATAATTCTTAAGTGTGAAAATATATTTAGATATAATAATGGTAACAAATGGCACCATAGGAATGCCTGATACGATGACAACTGAATCATTACTAAATCAATTATGTAGTAATGCTATATCGTGCTCTTTTCTTCAAATTGGAAGCTCGTATCATCCTCATTGTTGCCTTGGTTATTTACCCTATCATGATTTAATGCAATACATTGCTAATGCAACCCAAGGAACTCATTTTTCAAAAATACCAAAAGTAATGGAATTTTTTCAAAACAATTTAAACTGAATGTATTAATTGTAATACTCTTAACTTGAATACAGTGTAATGAAATAAAGCTTTATAATAATTGCTTTCATCAAGCACTTTTTGCTTGGAACTTTCAACAGTCGGCTATTATAAATAAATTGCAAGGATCTTTGGTTCCACAAATAAGTCAAAATGATTGGTCTACAAAGTAAGTTTAATGAAACTTATTTAATTTTATGTATTTTATTTTTGTGTTGTTATTGTAGGAATCCATACTTTTATAGTGCTAAGGAAATTTCACCGTTAAGTAAAAGACATTTACAAGGAAATATTCATACATCATTGTCAGCTTTACTGTCATGTCGAATGCGTGAAGGTTATATTGTAAAAGATGTGTCTTTTAAAGGTATGAATCAGTTATTACTAGCATTTATTTTTAATAGCTTATTAAATTTGCATTTTATTAGAAAATAATCATCTGCAAATAAATTTTTCTTTGGTATGGAAATTGAATGTGAATTTGGAATACATTATCTCGGGTCGATGGCCACTACCAACAACAAAGTAAATTTTTTTTTAAATTAAAAATTAGTAAATGGAAATTGAAAATTTTCAGTCAAAATTGGCACGTCGAAGTCATAATAGAAAGCAGTTACGACTTTTTGAGAGATTTTGTGTATCCAATAAAAAAATATCAAGTCTCAAGAAACAGAGCTGTAATTGTAAAATATTTTAAATTATTGCTCCAGGGGTAAATAAATTATTTTTAACAAAGTGATTGATTTTTTTTAATGTACTCCTATTCATAGATTACAAAGAACAGATCAACTTCTTGTGCACTTACATTCATTTTCGACAAATACATGTCATTTTACTATTCCTGAAAGCATTAAAAAACGAATGCCGTTATTTACTGGATCGCAAAACTCAACTAGTCCTATTCCATATGCTAGTGATTGTACAAATCCATCTTTTTTGTCTTTTTGGAAACCTGTGTGCAGTCTAGATACGAGTATATGGTAAAATTATAAGCTGTAAAGAAAAATTACCTGAATTTTTTTTAATATTTTTATATTTTATAATGTTATCAGGCAGAAATGGTTGCACATTCACAAAATTAGTCTAGTTTTGGATCATGATCATCCACTACCAAATTATTTACATACTCCATCAGAAAATGGGCGATATCAGAATGTACAATGTAGACAAGCAATGGTTGCTCTTCATGCTCTTTTAACGGAATGGAGTTCTTTTGTGCTAGTTGAGAATCAGTCGTACATAAAATTTCTTTATAGGTAAGTAATAACGAGTAATGAATTTCATTTTCAATCCATGCAATATAAAAAAAGAGGCTCCACCTTCTCATCATCAATTTATCTTGAACAGACTGTGCATTGGCATCAGTGATTTTAAAAATGCCAATGATATTCAGAATTCTTTCAAATTTTTTATGGGTTATGCTTGCTGATAAGATTACTAGCATCCAAGGTGTCGCCAGGAATTTTTAAAAGGTAATGCAGATATCTGGTTATAACTCAATAAATGGTGGACCAGAAGTTACACATTAATGAATAAAAATTCAAAATGGCTCTAACTTGAGGGCCATTGGAACTGCAGACTTCCTGCAGCCATTTCCCACATCATTCTGCACCCACAACGGTTCGGCAAAATCTAGGCTCGTGATGACGAATGACCTTGAATTGGTGACTCAGAATAAACATTGTGCCAGAAAGCTCATTCAATGAGCTGTCTGGCACATTGTTTATTTCGAACAGAACATTTATGGTTGAGTAGCACCAGAAGTTTCAAGTTGGCACCTTGTAGCTGATCGAATTAAGTCTTGATACGAGATTAAGGAATTGAGCTTAATCAAAAATTTCACTTGACACATTCAGCTCATTGAATGAGCTATCTGGCACATTCATTAATTTTATTAGCTCATTAAATTTTGGTGCTAGTGTCAAGTTGGCACCCAAAAATTTGTGATTAATTTTTATGCAAATAAATAGAGCTCAATCAAAATTTTTAATTGGCACATTCAGCTCATTGGGAAACTTATCTAGCTCAATTGTTTATTTTCCAAGAGCTGGTTTTTGGGTGCCAACTTGACAAACGTGCCTTGATGAACTGGTCAAACTTTTATAATGGGGACCTGGGATCAAGGGGTTGACCTCTTGTTTAAGGTGTGAAATTCTTTCCTGAAGTGTCTATGTTGAATCTGCGTTATCTACCACACACTGACTCGATTCAACTCATTGCAGGTCAACTTTCCCCCTTCTCTCCTCCCCTTCCCCTAATCGAGTGGTCGATGCACCCATGCTGTCCTTCTCGACTTACAGCCCAAAATGTTGCGTTTAGACCACTATTGCTCCGATACGTCTGTTCAGTCGAAGATGTAACAATCTAAGGATTGCTTCCAAGGCACTCCCAAAGCCTTCATCTTGAGTTATTCATCCTCTAATCGCAGTTCTCGATCTGCTATTTCCTCCTCTTTTTTTCCATAGGAATAACAGCTCTTTATTAGATGAATCCCACTTGCGCATATCCCTAGACTTTTAGTTTTTTGCACAAATCTTATGCTTAGCATTTACCTCGGCATTGTTTTAATTTCTAATTTGTTTTATATTATATATTGCTTATTACTCTATTTCTGTTTGGTCAATGACACTTTTAAAATGAGAAAACAATTATGCCTTGTTATAGAATTGGTGACAGAATTTTGAGCACCCCTGTACCAAGACAGCATACCTAAAGACTTGATTTTGCATTTACTGTGTCTTTTAATGTTGCTTTTTCTTTGTTAATAACATATTGAAATTTGATTTGTGAATTGTCTTTAATGGTAGTGCTAATACTCTGTTACTTTTACATGATTTTTAGTTGTATACTGATTAAAAATTATAATGATAATTCTTTTTAGTGAGTCTGGAAAGCCGCCTATATCATTCTACATAATTCGTGTTTCGTCTAAAATGCCATGTGTGATCATCAGGCTGGCATTCTTAGGAGGAATTAATGGCACTACTCGAAATGAAGTAAGAATACTTGTCCAAATTTATTTTAATAAATGTAACTATTATTTTATTTAGGTTTTAAGAACCCTAAAGGATGAAATATTAGGTTTACAATTTCAACAACGCTTAGTTGTTAAAGATACATTGGTGCGAAAAGGTTTAATTTCTTACCCATCAGAGAGATCAAACAGCAATGTCTCTTATCAGAATCAGCTTCCTCAATTAGGTTCTTCACAATTCAGTTGTTGCGTTGTTTTTGATAAGCCACTCGATAAACTTTTATTTCGCTATGAAAAAGTTCCTTCAAATTATTTTATCTTAACACCACCAAAATCTGCATTTAATAATGGAAATGTCAGTAATACCATCGAATTGAGTAATGGACCATCATCATTTCCTACTGGACTGCAAAAACCTAATCAATCTATTAATGTAGCAAACACACTTTTTCACTATTTATATCACCACAGATGGATATGGGCTATGCAAAGACTAAATGTGCCATTAGTTTCGAGAGAAGTTCTTGGTAGAATATTAAGTGCGCTTGTGAAGTATATTTGAACTTTGATTAAATTGAAAAACATTTTTATTTGCATATATTTTACTATATTAGGATCAGATTAAACGAAGGATTTTCAATTGCACATTCACATAATGGAATGGTGAATTTAGTACTTGAAGTGGAAATGAACGTAAGATTTATTTTGCTTGTAATACTTTCAAAGTCATTTCTAAAAATAATTAATAAGTTAATATATGTTAATTATTTCTTAATGAATGTTAAACTATCATTAATTGACATTAAAGTAAATTTCTATTTTTTTAAATTTCAATAGGGGGTTTCATAAATTGAAACGATTTTGCGATTAATGAGATTTTGGGCCGGTTGCACTAACCTCAGTTAAACTCTAATCTCGGTTTAACTGGCAAAATAATAATAGGTTAAATAAAATTTTGTGGCAATAAAATTCTAAATTGAGAGTTGTGCTGAACTGAAAGTTAAGATTTAACTGCCTATTTTTGGCCAGTTAATTTTCTTAACTAAAAATTTAATTGAGAATATGTATACAAATCATGTGATCGAGTTTAAGCCAATCATGTATGAGTTCATTGTTTAATTAACTTCAGTTTAATTTAACATGAGATTAACTTGTGTAACAAAATTTTCTAACAGAGAGTTAAAAATTGCCAGTTAAGCTAACAGTAAATTTTGTAACTACTGATTTCACTTTGATTGGTGCAACCGGCCCTTAGTGATTTTGAGATTGTCATATGACTGGAAACTGCCAATAACATGAATTATCACAAAATCGCGCAATCAGTCAAACACCACAATTACAAAATTGTGTGAAAAGCAGTTTTAGCGATTTTTCAATTTTTGAAATATGCAGAATCACAACAATCGCCTCAATTGTTGAGGAGAACCTCAACAATTTGTGATTTTTGCGTTTAATTTATGAAACTCCTTGTGCACAACTACATTGCATTTTAATTAACTTTTTATTAGGCTCCTACAAAATTGATAGAAGCCATACCATTCAGAGATTTGACATCAATCGAACATTCTCATAAATGTGTAATTCAGTATATATTATTTCCTCCTCATACACCGCAGTCATTTAGAGAAAGGTGATATTTGCTATTTAAATTAATTAAAATATTAATTTTTGTTTGTTTTTGTAAATTTAGTTGTTTTTCTGATGACGACATTGATGTTGAAATGGATGCACCAGAAGAAGGGGAATTACAACTTATTACGGAATCTTGGGTTGAACCTCATGATGGAGTTGTTACCAATTCTGGACACAAAGAACTAGAAGGCTTAAATTACAAGGGGTTGGCTAAATCTGTAAGTATTGTTTACAATATTCAGTTAGTTGCATTAATAGCTGCAGTCGAACATTCATTTAACACGTTATCATAATAATAGTATTTTCTGTGATTTATATTTATGATAAGTACATATAAACCTGTATAAGATTATAAATTTTCATTTAGAATTTGCCAAATGTCATTTTTTTCGTGAACACATATTTAGATTTATTTATAAATCTAAATACGTATTTATTTATAAATTATAAAATGCACTCTCTTAAGAGTTTGTGCATGTGCTTGATTGATACTTATAGAAAAGTGATAAAAAAAGAAGTAAAAGTTCTGAATTTTTGACTTTTCATAATGTATAGCGGTTTATTAAATTAATATTGTAATTTTTATAGCCTAATAATGCACTTTTTCTCATAGGAAAAAAGTTTATTATTAGGCTATAAGAGTAACAGTAGTAATTCCTTTTACTCGAAGTGGGTCCTTAGATTTGGGAATTGTTTTAGTTAAGTATTAATTGATTTATTTCTTTAAAATTATGCAAATCTGAGGGGGAGAGGTCCGTAGTACTTCCTTGTGAGTATTCAACAATAATTACAAGCCTCAATTTATAAACAATTTGTGTTAAAAGCAATAATGTGCTATTTATAGCTAAATAATCATTAATCTTAAACTTAATCTTAATCTTCATGAAGTTTGTGAAGCTAGGTACCTTTAAATTGTGAAACTATTAAATGTTACTTTGTTTAAACATATCTGAAAGTCTGGTTTTACTATAATACATGTCAACCTTAATAAAACAAATTTAGATATTTGTAATTAGTTTCTAAATGCAGTCAGTTAACTTGTTTTAAATATAATGTAAAATAATATTGAAATTAATTCAGGTCATATCTCAAATTTTGAGAACATTTTTTTCTTATGATTTTGGTTGGTTTTTCCTACTTGCCTCAATGCAGGGTTATTCAACATTGGGCACATTTCTGCTGCTCGGCTAAACAGTGACACCACTGGGTGAGCCACAATGTGGAAATTTTGCCACTGTGGAAACCTTATCATGCAAATAAAATTTTGCAAACACTGGATCAGTGGCTTAGAGTTCCTTCCGAAGGACTGTCACTCGTTTTTTCCTGATTCAAAAAAACCATCAACCTGCATCATGTATTATTTTGGAGAATGATAAAAATACACATGTTACTTATTGTGTATTCGCAAATTGTAAAGATTGTTTTTGGATAAAAAGTGTCATTAAATGAGCTAATATGACGAGGGGGGGGGGGTAAAAGAATTTTTTGGAATGATTTAAGGGCTGCTGCAAATGATAGGCATAAGCTTGGGCGCAAGCTTAGGCGCACGCCTGAGTGCATTTTTCAGGCTCAAATGCTGTGCACAAGCGATCCAAATGATTTTGATTTTTACGCGCTTGCTCATGCGCAATAGACCCGTCCATTGTTGGGCCTCATTGTTAACCAGGAAAACACTTATCACAAACAGAATGAAGATAAGTGTTTTCCTGGTTAACAATGAGACCCAACAATGAAAGGGTCTATTGCGCATGAGCAAGCACTTGGATCGCTTGCCATGTACGCCATGTAAGCCTGAAATTCAAGCATATACGCCTGAAAAGAGCATGCGGGCATACGCCTAAGGAAAAGCTGGCAGATTTTCTAGTCACTATCAATGAAAAGGATCAATAGGAGTTTCCTATATTAAATGATTTTGCAATTAATCCGATTTTGTGATTTTGGATTGTCAGGTCACAAGGTTTCAACAATGCATTTTTACAATCATAAAATTGCACAATTGCAAAATCGTACAATTGTCTGAAAAGGAGTTTTAGCAATTGTTGGCCTTGTTTGTCACTAAACGTTTTTTTAAAATTGCAAAAACGTTTCTGGGACTCAACAATTGATGCGATTTAGCGATTTAACAACAATCACAAAATCACAAAATTGTTTAATTTATGAAACTTTCTAGTGATGGTTTGGGCATGGTTTGGTATTGAACTAATGACCAGGTATTCATAAAACATCATAAAATACAAAAAGTTCTTTTGAGTGACACAATCAACCTAAACTTTGTTTCAAAATGCAGCAAATAGTACTGAGAAACAACAGTAAAAATCTAAATAAAGGGTTTAATAAATTAAACAATTTTGGGATTGTTGAAAAATGCAAAATCACAAAATCGCCTCAATTGTTGAGGAGAGCCTCAACAATTGAACAATGGCTAAAACTACCTTTCACACGATTTTGTGACTATGGTGTCTAGAACTTGGGTAGTAACGCAAGGCAAGTAACGCGTTACTTTTACAGAAACTTTTGCTGGAACGAGTTACTTTTTAAAGAAGTAACTTTAACGAGTAACTTGTTACACATTTCTAGCAACTGTAACGAAAGTTACAAGTTACTATATCAAAGCCAAATTAATAGATTTGCAGCATTTTTATTTAGCATGAAACCATTTTTTGTTGCAAGAACTAATTGATTTTAACAAATCACTTAAGAAAGATTAGTTGCAAATAACTTTTATGGAAAGATAGGCTTTATAGTCTCATCTTTTGTTAAAACTAATTATTTAAAATATATTTGTTTAAAAAATTTATTTCAAAAATTAAATATATTTTCTGGGGGGCCAACAATTGATAAATTGCTTGATTATCGAGCCTTTCATGATTTTTTATTAAAATAAAAGTAACATAGTAACAAGTTAATTTTCTGCAGTAACTGTAACTATAACTAGTTACTTTTGAAAATAAGTAACTTTGCAGGAATGAAATTACTTTTTGAAAATAGTAACTGTAGCGAGAACTAGTTACTTTTAAAAACGTAACTTCCTCAAACCTGTCTTTGACTGATTTAAATTGTTTCAATTTATGAAACCTCCTAATGTAATTCTTTGATTGTTCTGCTGTATCTAACTCAGACTAACCAGAAGCCAAATTTTAACTCACTTCAGAATCTTTCAAGCATTGTTTATCTTCTGGTGTTTTTGTGAATAGATGCGATTTTAAAGTATGGATAGGATTAGTTATAATTATATCTCCTATCTAAATGTAAAAGAAACAAAAACTAAAACTAAAATTTAATGAAATTATAAATTTTCAATATTTTTTATAAAATACAATGTAGAAAAAGATTGCATTATATTTAACAGATATTTGGCAGAAATGGAGAATAATTGTGTTCTAGCTGTTATATATTACTCATAGCCGAAAATTCGAATGTCTATTCTTTTATATTAATAGGAATCATTAAAAATGTTATTTTTGTATTATCATTTGCAGTTTTTTTCTCGTGATCGAGAATGTATTTCAACCATAGTCACGTTTGAACATTTAAGCTTATTAACTCGATCTGAAGATCCAATGATGTTACCACCGTTTTTACCATCAAGAAATAGTTATACTAGATCAATGGCTAGTAGTATTCAACACGTTCCATTTTCGTTCGATTTGATTCAGTTTTTACCTAAGTGCCATCAAACTGAACTAATTTTCTCAACCTACATTCAAAGTAATCATTTAATTTTTTAATAATATTATATTTTAATAGTGTTTTTATGTTTTTGCTATTTTGAGTCTGTGTGTCAAAAAGCTAAATTCATTACACAGTTTTGCATATTTTAAATATTTCGAAATATTTTTTTCTTGAATGAAAATATTTGATTTTTATGATTCTCTTAATTTAATTGATTAATTTCATTTACTTTAGGTCCCACAAGTAATACTTCAGATCTTCCAAATCAACTTTTAATGGAAATATTATATGAAAACTTGCTTTTGATGAATGATTGTGAAATTGCTCTTACATCACAAGACAATAGATTGTTTCCATTTCAAGTTCGAGATAGGCAGAATCCAATTCATTTATGGTCTTCTGGAAAATCAACAGATGGTAAGGTGTTCTGGTGTAAGTTTAGGTGTAAGTTCTGATTTTTAATTATTTTTATAAGAAATATGGGGCGTTTACTTCTATTTTAAAACAGGGAAAAAATTCTGATAGAATTTTTTTTAAATAAGTTGATTTTTTATGAGTACTATCACTGATGGTGATAAGGATTTTTTACTTTTTTAGGTATTTTAATAGGGAAACGAATTGCTTAAATAGTGAAAAAAATGAGTCAATGGCTTTACTTTTAGACAGACCTATACTCATAATTGTAGTTTCATTGCAATTACGAGCTAAGCTTTTTGATTTAGATAATTTAATTCAACAATGTTTTACGACTCTTGTTACAATATTCTGTTTTATCTCTATTAGTTTAAAAACTGCAATTAGTTGTTTGTAGGTTTGCTTATGGATGAAAGAATGGCAGTCCAATTCTCATTCTTAGTTGATGGTGTGTTTTGGGCAAACAATATACGAGAAAGGGGTTCCTTCAGAATGCTGTTGGTTAATTGTATTTCGATGATTATCATAAGTTAACATCAAAAAATTTTAGGAGCAAAATGTTCTAAAATATGTTTTAATACTAAATGTTCCACTTTTGATATTGGTGTGCAGCCAGTGGTTGCTATTAAATAACATACACACTTACTTATCATATGCCGTCATCTCTCATTATGCCTTTACACTCCCTAAGTATCTTTTTAAATATATACTAGTTATCATAAAACTTTTTTAGTTATTAAATAAGAATATCTTTTCTTTTTCAGAAGTTTCATCACCTAACTCAGCAGCTCGGACCAGGAAGATCTCAATATCTGAAACATCTGGTTTGATACCACCTAATTGGCGGTGCTTTTTAAAATCCCTTACATCAACACACTTGATACTCACATTTTTACCAGCAAGTTTTGTTGACCTTAAACATCTTGTTTTGTCAGGATCAGATCAATATTCAAAAATTGGGTTATCAAAGATTATGTATGTTAAGCATTCCCATATGGTTCAGAAATATATTCTAATATAGTAAATGTGTGGATATAATGTATTGTTATTACATCATTTTTGTAAATATATTCTGAAATACATGTAAATATATTGTATAAATTTTAATACATTTAGCCATGTATAAGTATAGTAACCTTAATCAATGTACATGATATTGACAAACCTTAGAAATTAAAAATATAAGTCAAATAGATTTGTTGGTAGCCCAATAATATTGAAATGAAAATGATTGTATGCAACAAAACATTTTGAAATATATTCTGGATATAGCAGATATGCAGTAATATGTGAAAATTCTGAATTGTTATATGTATACATGAACTACATATTTCAGAATATATTATAAAATATATATGATATACATTTAAGAAACATATTTAAAAATGTATTTCTGAACTGCATTGATTATGCCATAAGTGTGAGTAACTCATTCTAATATTTCATTATTTGACAGAAACTGTGAAACAGACAACAAATATGAAAATCAATCTGGTTTCATAGTGCTTCCAATATTCGTATATGATTGTTCACTTACTCTGCTCATCGATCGGCTTGTTGATTGTAATGAACCCAGCCAATTCCACGATCAGTTTATTGATTTAACCTACAAAACGAAATTAGAATTGGGAGAAGATGCTGCTACATTACATAGTGAAACTTATAGCAGCGAAGAATCAAAACAAATGTTTACAGAGCCACAATTGGATGAATCGTACATTTCTAGTTGTAGCCTAAGATTAAGGGAGCAATGTGACAATATTGAGTCTGTATTTTCCAAGTGTTTTGTACAAGGTATTTTTCGAAGTCTGCATTTGGGTCATGAAATTCATGCTCTTGATATTCAAACTGTTATTGATGGGATCTGCACAGAATCATTAATGGAAATTGATATTACGAATTTTATCCAGGTTAGATTTTTTTAAAACTTTATACAACTTTATGAAATTTATTTTGTTTTGTATTCTGAAGACTGTGTGTGGTCACGTGAGAGGATTCAAAGTGAAAACAGCCATTGAGCACTTGCGATGGTCAGTGCCAACTGTTTTGACTGATGCAGACAAGAATGAAGAAATGGATAAGTAATGATTTTAATAATATATTACATTTTCTGTAATTGAACTGGATACATAGCTTTAATGATTAAATCATTCATCGAATCCCAACCAATTTTTATTTTAAACGGTTAATCATGAAGCAGAATGAACAAATTTCACTAGCTGCATTCAAAAGTTAAAACTTTCTTAAATTTGAGTTGAGTTTTAGTTTTATGCTATACATTTGAATAAGAAATAAAACTAAAACTCAACCAAAACACCAGAAATTTTGAATACAGCTACTGAGAATTTACCACTTTGTTTTAGCCTTTAGCCAATTATGTTTGTTGATTTCAGCCAATAGGAGGTTGATTATGGCTGCATTCAAAAAGTGTTCTTCTTCATGCCCTTAGCCCATGCACAAGCTTCTTAATCACATGATCAGAGTACTAGTGTGTTTGAACGAATAGTGAAACAATGAGTGCTGTGAGATTCAAAAAATGGCTGCTTTTTTAACTGAACAAACATCACTTTGTTGTTATTAACCCGATCAGGTTCAGATCACATTTAGATCACGTCCGTTTCAAGATTGGATCAAGATCCTGGTTGGTACACTAACTGTTTAGTCTAAAAAGGTAGGGTAGCTGGGTAAGGCCATATAACACAAATGGGTTTGCCATTAAATTCACTACTGGATTCATTGAATGCACTGTTACGTGCCCCAGACGTTTTGAACGGCCAGTGCTAAAAGCTTTTGGCACAGGGCACTTTTTGAATGCAACTGACAATACATTAGTAAGGTATTAACACTATCAGAGAATATGATCGGCTAAAAACAAAAACAAAATTCTGTGGCAGTACAATAAGGGATTTCATAAATACAGCGATTATGTGCTGAAACAATTATTATTACGATTATCTGATTGTCACATGACTTGGATTGGCCAATAACGTTTGTAATCGTATCAGCACTTAATCGTAATCAAAGAATTGTCCTAAACGATGATTATAGCGATGAGTGATACCTCAACAATCGCAAAGATGGCAGACTTGTGCTCATTCTATTATTTCATCGGGGGTACTCAATAATACAAGTGATTGCGATTATTTGAACAATCGTTTCAGCACATAATCGCTGTATTTATGAAACCCCTTATTCTCAGTAGTATTACCACATGAGCTTGTTAGTTTTTAATAACAACAGGCTTTTTTGCTATTGCTAGTGGCAATGTACTGCCGCAATTTTGTGTTTACTTTTATTAGCTTTTAGTTCATGTAATTTCAGAGTATTTATTTTCAAAGTAATCAATTTTTTTTTGTAAAATTTAATTTTTTGTATTTAATTTTTTTTTATTTAATTTTACTTATTACTTTAATTTTATTTTTGTATAATTTATTAACAATAAGAAATAAATATTATTTTTATGCCCAGATTCAGTGTTTTGTATAGGTAAATTCTCTTGAGAATTTACTTATATAAGTATACGTATACGTATTCGTATTTTTCACTCCTAGCAAAGCAAAAATAATAAAATTTTAACAGTTTTACTTTTTATCCATTTTACTAATGCAGGCAAAGACTGTTGTTTATTAAATTTTAAGGCATTTAGTCATTTAAGTTTTGCCATTTTGCATGTGTTTTTTGTTTACAACCTTAAAGTTTTTATTGTGAACTGCAATAAATTAAATTTTTGTGTAAATAGAAAATTTATTTTATTTACAAAATCATTCATAATATTTTTTACATTGCTTTTCTTTGTTACTTTAATCTACTTGTAATTCTAAGTGGTTTAAACAAATAATGTGTCATTTTTGTTTTTAAAATTTTATAGTTGACATAGTCTGAAACTGGCAAAAGTTATTTTTAACCTTTTTATTTGTTTTCAGTGATACAACATCATGTTTTAAAGGTGGTGGTGAACAAACAATTATAAATCCAAAATTCCCAGTAATTTATCTCCAGAATGGGAGCTGTGATGTTAATGAATTAATTAAAAAGAAATTTGCTGCAATATTGAAGAAGTCATTCATACCAATTCCATCAAAATTAGATTATTTTTTTTATTGCCTACCAAGTTTTCAATCAGTAAAAGGGGTAAGAAAATCTTTTTATACTATAATTGCAGCTTAAATGCGGAAATTGCTGTTATAAAAGTTCCATAAAATTTTCTTATCATTAGGTGTCAATATTTACTAAATTAGAAATACTAATTACACATATTTATTAAGATTAGAACTAGATTTCCAATTTGAGCCTGTAAAGTTGTAATTTAATACTATACAGATATTTATTATGAAATATTGTATTTATTATAAAGAAATATCAACTTTCGGAAATTGAATCAATGGATGTAAACGAAATTGATATAGAAACTTTTAAACCAGACTTATCAGAAATTCGTTCAGATAAAGGAGTTTCAAGTAAATACAATACGAATAATTCTTTCTATCATTTTATAATATTTCTTTCGATATTAGGTTTATCATTCATGAGAAACTTTATTAATGATGATCAGGAAATTGGTAGTCATTTGGAAGTTAACAGTCAAGTATCAGTTGCTTCTAATATCGATTCTGAAAGCTTAATATCGATTGGTGATATGAATTATTGCATTGACGAAAGAGATGATATAGTCCCACCACTATTTATACATTTAACGTGCACTTTGAAGACGAAAAGCACCGTTCAAAGTTGTTCAGTGCGTTGTCTTCCTACCTGTTTGGGAGAAATTCTTCAGTGTTTGGAAAGTTCTGTATCTGAATTAGATTTAAGTGATTTACGTATCACATTAGATATAATTTGTCTTACTCTTCAATCTGAAATGAATTCTACAATATCGAGACAAAGAACTATGTCTTACTTTAAAGACGAACTTGCATTACATGAACCAGTAGTTTCTGATGGGACAGGGACCATTCAATCATCTGATGATAGGTAATAGTATAATATTTTATTTTTTTTTATTTTAACATTTTTTTATGTTTAAGTTATGTAAATGAAAATCATGAAGTTCGTAGTAATTTACCCGACTTTCAACTACAAGCTGTAACTAAGTCAATGGAGGAAATTAAGTGGATGTTGCGTGATGAAATAGCATCAGCCATGCTAGAATTTTACCCTTTAACTGAAAAAACTCTGGACATGGTCACGTCACATATTCAGAGTTCACCAGGTCGACCTGATTGTGTGGTTGAAGAAGTTCAGTTGCAATTTGTATTTGGTTCAGAACAAAGTATGGATCTATTTATATCGGTAAAAGTATAAAATTTGTTGTCAATTTGATTCATTTTTAAACATAATCACGTAATTAGCAATTTCGACAAATGGCTTTAACTGGATACTACATCAAACAAGAAGGGGAATTTTATTATTTAGCAACAAATCAGATTTTACCATTGAAAAGATTGTCAGATGCTTCTCAAAAGTTTTATCAGCAAACGCTTTTTGCAAGCAAATTTTCTGCTTTTCAAGTTGCATATCTTAATGATGAGGAAACTTTAGGGAAATATACAGCTCAAGATAGTAGTGATGATTGTCCACATAGAAGACATTCGAAAGAAAGTGAAAGGAAAAAAAATTTCATTTTCTCAAAACCTACTGATGATATACGTCAATTTATTAATAATGTCAACAATGAAAAACGATCAGTTTCAAATTCTGAAATGGATAGTAATGCTGAATCAGTTGTAATGTCAGATGCAGATTCAAGAAGTTTGTCAATGCTTAATATAAAAGACGACGGCTTTGAAAGTCAAGAAAAGGATAAAGGAAGAGATGAAGTGGCTAATCAAAAATATAGTTTTATGCCATCCCATCAATATGCTTCAAATTTTTTATCTCATACTCCTGGTATGTCTACTGATGATATTTGCAGTTTGATAGGAAGTGGTCAATGCAGCACAACAGAAGATGGTAATGCACTTGTTTATATTCATTATCAAAGTTGGTTATTTTTATTTTAATATTTGGTAAAATAAGGTTATGATGGTGACAATAGTGATGTTGATATTGAAGGAAATGATTGTCTAAGTGAAATGGATGTTTATACATTACAATTGCCTAAATTTTGGCTTATTCTCAAAGTTTTATCTGATAAAGTATGTGTATTCTTTCATGCAAGGTAGATTTATAAAAGTATTTAGAAATTGATTAAATTCTAATTATTTGAGTTTCTTAAGAGATACACAAGAGAATAAAGACGAGCTTCAGCATTGGAAGCATTTGTATAATCAAGTAATTAAAAATATTAAAAACATTTGCAAGCTTGTGAATCAGGTAAAAATATGTTATAATTATTTACTTAAGTGGACTTATGGGAAAGCCTTTTTTGTTACTAATAATTTATGCGATGTTTCAGACTTTATTGCTTCAAGATCTTAATGACACAAGGATGTGTAACCA
This sequence comes from Henia vesuviana, assembly GCA_034696185.1. Classification (NCBI taxonomy): domain Eukaryota; kingdom Metazoa; phylum Arthropoda; class Chilopoda; order Geophilomorpha; family Dignathodontidae; genus Henia; species Henia vesuviana. The sequence goes on along the minus strand of JAQFZU010000145.1, from coordinate 20,421 downwards.
ATTATTAGAATCAGAACGAAATGAAGATATTTGGAAATATGATGATTATTTGTTTCTAAAGACTAAACAAAATTCTAGTTGTGATGATGGTAAAAAATAATAATATTCTTTTGATTGAATTATTAAAATTATTATGATATTAAAACAGACATGAAGCATGATGGTAATGTTGAATATCACGATGGATATCTAAAAGCTATTTTAGATTTTATGCCTGGAGCATTTGCATGCAATGTTGTTTGGCAGAAACATTTTATTTTACATTCTAGACTGAGAACTGGTCCAGGAAGATCCAGCGTTTCAAGAGGTATAAAACATAGAATAAATGTAGAAATGTAAAAATACATTGTCATGACCAATTAGTTAAAATATTCATTTAAAATTTATTGGAAGATTTTGAATTAGTATTTTTATTCATTAATATTTTCATTTCTATTTAAGGTATTCAAGCAATGCGTGGAATTTTGAATTCGTTTTCAGTTAATAATAGGGAGAACATGTTTGTTTATGCTGAAACATCTGGATCAGTATTTTATTTGCGGTAGGGAATTATTTTTACAAATTATTATTAACTAGTGAATCGTCCAAATTTAGTAGAAAAGTGAAATAAAACTTACGATCGAGTATGATCTATCCCACTAAATCGAATACCAAATGTATGCCATTAGTAATGTAAAAACGAGCTCAACTGATAACGAAAATCGTATAAAAAAATCGTATGAAAGAGCCGTTTTTGTCTTATGCAGTAAAGACGAATTTTTTATTTTTAAGCTTGAAAACGGATTTTGGTGCTCGTTTTCAGATTTGTTTTAGAAAACGAATGCGCCTATTCTTTTCAGCTACGGTATGTTTATGTTCTGTTTTTGCTTGTAATGCACTAATTAGCAAGAGATGTGAAATGAATATAATTGTTAACTCAGCTGCAAAGTTTGGACATTTAGCTGTTAATCTTTATAAAATTAAGTTCTTTAAATTAGATTACTTTTGCACAATGGATTTTTATTTTTATAAACACAATAGCCGCATTCAATTTTAACTGGATTTCTTCGCTATCTTAGATTTCTTGGATTAGTCTGATTTTTCAGACAGGAAGTAGATGACTTTTGCGTCATAATTGTTGAAATCCGCTTTAAAATAATCGGATTTCAAAAAGCTACACCAGAGTTGTTTTTCTAAACAAAAAACGGTTTTCCAACAATAGACTCACAGAACTAGTGAACTGAGCATGCTCCACTTTAGATTAGATTTCATGAAATCTTATCTGCTCAAAGTCAAAATCGATTTTGTTGATTTCTAACAATCGGACAAAATCCGATTTAGATAATCTATTTGAAATTGAATGCGGCTATTGTTTGTAAAACACGAATGAGTATTCAACAGTGCATTAAGTGCAATACTCTGTACTTAAACAAGTTTAGCTTTTATTTTAGAAGGTTACTAGACTTTCATAATGTCTGAAATTTTTCAAAAGTCAGTAGTTTTATTTGATTTTTTAATTTTTAGATTGAATGAAAGCCAGTGTTATTCTACTAGTAGTGTCCAGGCTCTTCTTGATTCAAGTTCAAATGCCGAAAATTGTAAATAAATTTATCATAAGTTGTGAAATTGTGATTAACATCTGATATACTTTCTCTTTAGTATCTGCTTTTTCGGCGAAAAAATCAATAACGGAAGAAGATGAAATTAATGTAATTTAGATTTAATGAAATAAAATTAAAAAATATATGACAATGAACATAACTAATGACATTTCAGGAAACACGATCCAGAATAAACTCACTGACTGACTTACCACTTGATACGGCTTCTTTAGTTTCAAAGGTTTCAGTTGGTAAATCTAAGACTGAAGATAGTATCCAACTGCTGGTTCATGGAATTACAGAAGCTGGTAATTTTTTATAATATTTATTTATATGTTGCAATGATTGAGAACAAAGTTACTGGCATTTGAATATCAATTGCAGTCAAATGTGAAATATTCGATTACATGTAGTGGTTAAAAACTGAGTTACATTTTTTAATTAGTTAATCAATCAATTAATAATTAATATACTGTACAAGTAATATATAATAATGTATAAAATTTGTTTTTTAGGTTCTGAAATAAAAGAAGATCTTGTGCATGTACTTCAAAATCGTTTAGATGAAGCTGTTTTAGATGTGATTGCAGTTACATTAAGTAGAAATCCAATGTGCAAATTAACTAGTGAAGATGTTCAGTTTATACAAAAGTCAAATGAACCACCAACTGCGACTTTACAATTTACAATTTGTTCTCAAGCTCAGCAATATTTACAAGCTTTAAATTGTTATTTGAAACAGAATTTATTACAATTTCTCCATACGCCAAAGTATATTGATTCAAAACCAGAATCACATTTCCGAGATTATAATTCAGGAAGTTTAGCACTTAGAGAAGGCGATGCGTTTTTATACAATAGGCCACAAGGCTCTGGAAATAAAGGTTTAGAAATTATGAAAATTATGATAAGTTATGGTGTTTAATTACTTTTTCTTGTACTAGGAATTGCTTTGATTGCACTCTCTCTCGTTGATGGCTACCAAGGAAATCCTGTTCAGCATTTTTCCAATCCTCATTCTATTCCAGAGGATCATTTGGAAGCTTTCTCAGCAAATGACTTTGAATCATTAACGTTTACTCAATTGTATGATTCATCAAAACAACCAACAAAACTACCAGGTAAGTAACAATTAACATTTAATAATTTCAATTATCGTCAACATTTTATTTGCCATGTAGTTATTGTTTAGTACTTTTAATAGTTTAAAGGTAGGGCCACTGCTGCACTAAAACATTTTTTCGCTTTTTTTTAAATTTGATATTTTAAGCCATTGTTTTATTTTTCTGACTTGAGAACCAACACATGTTTTTATAATTAATGAAATATTACTAAACTCATTGAAAAGGTTGCTTTAATTATATTGATAAATGAAAGATAATGAATTACTCTTAACTATTTTGACATATTAGTTGCCAGTGAACTAACTAACTAACTAAAATAAGTTAAATGGTTTTTAGGAAGAAAGAGAAATATTTCGAAAAAGGAGAAAATATTTTGCTAAAAATTGCCACATTTTACTTTTAATCAGTAGCGAAAAGTATTGCTACTTTTATTCTGTTGTAACGAATGTTGTAACTTGCTACAATTTTCAAGTAATTGTAATATAAAATTGTGTTGCAATTTTGATTTAATTATTTAAAAATTTAAGATGAATTAAAAGGCAAAGCAATCAGAAGTTAGATAAATAACGGAGGAAAGTAAGGAGTCACTAGCTGCATATGACTTTTTAAAAGCAAAAAACGGAAACCATTGTTGGGTTTAATTGTTTAAAATAATATTTTTTTTATTTTTTACTGAGGAAAGTGGGTGGCGACAAAGGCAGGTGGGCGTGGGAGAGTGAAAACCATAATATCAAACGGTTATGCCTTCATGGGAAAATAGAAAAGGACCAATCATAGGAGGGGGGAACAATGGATTAATTTGTATTTCATTCACACACCAATCTTGTATAAATAGACCAACCAATTGTAACTAAAATCAGCCATTATTTAACCACTGCACAGAACAATTATTAGGAACAACTTCCAACTAGAATTATTTGATTTTAACTTAAAATATTTAAACATTAAACAGGGCCTTGGAATCTAATTCAATTGCGTATCTGGGAAAGAGGAAATATTGATCTTGAACAACTGACAAATCGTCTATTAAGTGCTATTCGCTATGCATTGTGGGATGTAGTTATGGAATATCGGATTCTGGTATCTTCCTTATATGACGAGCCACTTAGTGCGAATCCAGCGTTTTATTCAGAACCTGTGACACCAATTAAAGGTTTTAAACTTTTATTTTTAATATATGATTGAATGTCTAATAATTTTTAATCGGAAATTATTAATTCTTTTATTTATTTAGCTAAAAAATCATATCTTCCTCAAGCCTTGATTAAAAAAGAGCGAGCGCCTTCTCCACTTGCATTGGGACAGGTATGATTATTGGTGTTAATATGTTGATATTGAGTTTAGTGTGCTATCCTTAAATATATTTGTTAATTTTATTACCTCCTATTTTGTTAAATTAAGTGTTGTTATGTAGGTAAAGTTTCGTGATTTTTCTTCCTCTGTTCCTGATATCGTCAGCAGAATTTGTTCACCAGTGCCATCTCCCAGGGAACCTGAGTCTTCTTTGAAGGTGAATCATAGTTTCTTGAGATTGCTTTGGCCTGATTGTCTAAACTAAGATTCTTGATGTTTAGTAAATAACTCTTATTGGGATGTACTTTAATACATGAGAATTATAATGATTTTTCACTTAGACTGCATTTTATACTAGACAAGACATCCATTTTGGACTGCAAGTGGTTTATAAATTTATGTTAATCTCAATTGGGATCTGAGATTATAATTATTATAGAATAATGTGGCAGTATCAAATATGATTTTGACATTGTATTTAATGTCTCATTTGATGAATAATCAAATCAATCATTGAGTTGAGAAATCATTTTCTTGTGGAGTCATATTTTGTTGCAAATTTGAATTGTGTTGATATTTGTATTTTTCTGTATTGGAATTTTAAAACTAGTTTTTTCAACATTTGGTTTTATTTCATGTTTTGAATAATGGCAAAATTTTGCTTTGCTATTATCCACTTCCACGTTTTAACAATTTAGGTTGTGATACGTATTTTAACTCACAAATATAGGCTTTAAATTTATTAACCATTAAAACAATGGCAATAATTTTGCTATTTTTAGTTGACTGGCGCTTCAATTACTTCTACTATCAATGAAGGTGAAAAAGATGTATTTGATAGCGATAAAAACAACACTGACAGAAAACTTAATCCAATTTTTGCTAAGACTATTGTTAATTGGATGGAGTTTGCTATTGGACTTGGTATGATTTTATAATTTTGTATATATTCAGATTTTTCTCAATATTTTTCTGTAGATGTTCCAACTGTTTGGAAGCAATCTCACTCTTTGGTATCACGCTTTTCTATCCATTTTGTTCTTGAAGAACTCCATTCGTTGCTTAGTAACAATCCCAATACTAATAATATAACTTTAAAGAGATTCAGAAAAGTAAATTTTCAAGAAGAGGATATATATTTACCAGATGTGAGTTTTTTTGCCTAAATACAGCACTGTATTTACTTACGTTTATGTCATTCACTATTATTATTATTATAATTGCCACTAATTATTATATGCATTTAAATGCATTAAATGCATTTAGTTCTGCCAAGTTGATTTTTAAACCCATTTTGGCTTTTAGCTTAAAAATATCCCTTTTAAGAGTGAAAGTAAATATGATTAATATTATGGTTTTAACTTCTAAATATATTCTTTAGCAATGTTAATAGTTATATTTTTTCCCAGGAAATTGGTAAAAAAGTTGACCCGATCTTTAAGAGTAATATTCAAAATGATCCTGGAAAAACAAATGATTTCTTTTTGATTGGTCGAGACATCAAACATTGGAGCGCAAGTATTAAATACTTATGTGCTGGTTCTTGGATTGAGGCATCATCATTCCTAAATGCATTCAGTAAAGATAAAAGTTTTTATTTCACTAATCAAGATATAAATGTTCTTGTTTAGTGCTTAGGAATGATCAAAAATTTCCATCCATTATTGTAAAAAATGATGAATTTGAGTTTGGAGAGAGTAGTAGTTGTCCATCAACCGCTATAGTGACACCAGGAGCTGTGAGTTTTAGCAGTGCATCTTCAACAAGTGGAGAAAAGATGTTACCAGAAGGAAATGGAAATGTATTTATTCCACGGCAAAAATTAATTTTAGTTGCTACTTACGATAAAACAGTAAATATCAAACATTTGTCTATAATATTTAAAGGTATAAAAATCGTTTTAATTTTCTTAGATTGACATATATGGTTATAACTGGTCTATTGATATATTGAATAAATTAAAGAGGCAAACCTCACGATTAGTGCATTGGCACAATGCTAGGTCAAGACTGCTAGCAAATATTGTTTTGCAAAAAATGGGTCTTTTTCATGACACTTCTATCAAAAAAATGAAAACTGAAAAGGATATTTTGGTCACTTTTTTATTTATTACTATTTAATATAAAATAGTCATAATGAATTATTCTCAATTTTCTAGAAAGCAACTGAAATTGATTTATTTAAATTAACTTGCCCCCCTACACGTGATAATCAAGTACCATTGTCTACTCGGCATCAAACTTCTAGCCAATCCAATATTAATGTGAAAAATATTTTTCGCGATACACAACCATTTCATCCGATGCATAGAAATTCTTATTGTCACATTCAAGATCAAGTTTTAAAGAATGGTCATCAAGTCCTTGATATTTGGAATGCAAGCAAAAAAGGTTTTAATTGGCTTACACTATTTTTTTTCAATGTGTTTGAAATTATAATTACCATTCAGAACATAAAAAGAAGTTGAAAAATCTTTTCCAAAATAGTCCAACACACAGCAGTGCATCGCTAAAGGTATGTGAACTGATTTATTATCAATAACTGATATAATATTTGATTTTATGTTAACCAAACTGTAATGTAAAATAGATTTAAAATAGATTTATTGCTTTTAGGAGGAAACACTAAATTTATTAAAAAGGAGTTCTAGAATAGAACATTATTGTTTAACACCAGTTTTGTTTTTACCTCAGTGGAGATTAAAAGTAGCTTGTGCAAGGGATTATACAATTCCCTCTTTTACACCAAAATTGATTGTTGAATCTGTGAGTATTTAATAAAAAATTTTGAAAAGTTAATACAATTGAAATTGGATTTGTTACAGAAACCTGCTAAGTTAAGTGCCTGTTTGGATCGTCGTAGCAGCATCACTTTACCTGTGGGAATTTCAGCTTGCAGCTCGCCTATTGTTTTATCTTGCAGACCATCGAATGATGAATATTGGCACACCCAACTTTCACTCAGTTATATCCATGAATTTACCCAATATTTGCAAAATCTTGGCTTTCTTCCATTGCAGTTAAGATCTAATGAGAATAAAAGGTAACTATTTATTACTTATAAACGTCAGAATTGTAATTTGCTTTTAATTTTAGTGGAGGAAATGAAGAATTTCAACTAGTTTCAAATTTGAAAACCAATGTTCATCATTTGCAGAAATCTTTAATTGGGGGCTCAATTATAATACTCGAATTGAGTATCATTGAACCATACTTTTCTGCGCGAATGTATTGTCTTGAAACTGAGCCATATTGTTTAGAACGTACAAACAATTTTCAGGTTTGTTTTACAATAATTAATTTTATCTTTGGAAATGTATAGATAATTCAAAATAAATTATTTTTTTAGTTTACAACGACCTTTGTTGATGAATGTGATAAATTTAAAACACTAATTCATCTGCATTCTTTTACTTATGATTTTCATTTACGAAGCATTCATTCATATATATCTGGACGCCAATTAATTTTTAGCCAAGGATATCATTTAACAAGTTTTTTAGACGATTTTGTTCGCTACTATCAGAAATCACCAAATTTTGCTTGGAATTTAGTTACTCAAGGTAAAAATCAAGCTAGGAATTTTACTACTGACATTAACAAATGATGTAATAATATATAAAGATGTTGCAAGTGCAGCATCTTACACTTGTTGATATTATTACAAACATAATTTGGATTGAAAAGCAATTTCTTGATAACTTAAATATTCAGTTAAATTACTATTGCATATTAAATCATTATTTTTATTTCAGATATTTTTATAAGTAACAATACAACAACGCCAGCTTCTCTTCTTTATGATCATCTACTTAATCACAACAAATTATACGGAATGCACGTCTTAAGAATGGTTCCATTTATACAAAACTATAATCAAGATGTTGATAATGAATATGTTTTGGTGCAAATAAGTAATAAGACAGTGTCTTATAAAGATGGAAATGAAATGCGAAGAACTGATGATTTTGATATTAGTTTATTAATTTCACATGAGAAAACTTCTAGAGGCACCACATTAGATCAATATACACTTGTGTTAAAATATTTTATTATCCTTACTAGTCGAAGAGAATTATATCCACGAGCTGTAGTAGACATGAAACTTGGCAAATTTCGCACAGTGGCTACTGCATCTCCAATTCTTAGTTGTCAAATGAACACTTTAGATCCTGAAAAGTTTGATTTTACAAAAGAGTCCGAAAATGACAATTTGAATAGCAGCTTATCAGATCTTGAAAAAGAGAAAGAAGTATTCGCCGATTCTGATGCTATTGAGTGTGTGGAGGAAAATTTGCCAGTTTTTGATTCAGAGAGGTTTCAAGTTGAAAGATTATTAGACTCTGAAAATTACAATCGTACTCAGAGTCCAACATTTGCTCAACGATATGGAGGAAACCAAACAAGTATTAGGTATAAAAATTTTATTTTAGAAAAATAGTTAGATATGTAAATTAGTTGGTAGATTTTGAAGATTTAGTAAGTGATGTCATGTTTTTGAGGTAGAAGAATATGTTCGAAAAAATTTAAATCGAACAGAAATAATTAAATTAATAATTAAATCGAACAGAATTAATTTGAAACGGGTTAAGATAGAAAAGAATCGGTTTGAATCGGAATGCGTTTGAAGTGGAATTAATTCAAATTTGGAGGAGTCAAATCAGAACATGCTCGAAAAGAATGTTGACAAAGAATGAAATTGAAAGAGAATAAGACTTACTTGCTTTTTTTGAAAGTGTTTTTCAACATGGCAAACATATATCAATAAGATATGTTAAAATCGAATATATTTGTTTTTTTTTGTCACTGTTTATCAGGTTATTTTTCTTTTCAGGCAAGAATCAGTCAATTACTTGGGTTATTTTAGTACGAATGAAGAATTGATGAGCCAAATAATGCAGGAACAAATTGAATCAGCAAAAAGTAATATTGCACGGGTTCTTGATTTAGCAATAATTCATTGTCGCAGAGATAATTTGTGGAAGAGACTTTTAATTGGTGTTAGAGAAAATGATGATAAGAAAAAGGAAGAATCAATGGAATTAATGGCCTTAGGCATGAATTTTAATGAATTTACAGAACTACTTACCCACGTTGTTATTCAACGATTAAACGAAATTGATCCTTACTTAAATCAGTTATTTAATATGCATATATTATGGTATCAAGGATTGGTTAAAGTATTGACAAATAAATATCCTGAAATGCACAGACTATTTATAGATTCTGACAGCACAAGTCAACATTTGGTACATTGTTTTATTTATTGCTTATTCATCTCATCAATTTGTATTGCTTTTTAGGTGATTCTTAATCCAAATTACAAAGGTGATATGTGTATTTTATTATCAGTGGAATCACAAACGAATAAAGCGGTAATTTATTTAGTGATAAAAATGTTTTCATAAAATTTTTAATAAGAGATATTGTTACAGAGCTTAAATGTGATATACAGAATATCTTTGCCAGATATGGAACAGAAACCCAGTTATCATAGTTTAGCTGTTCAAGCACTAATTGAAGATGTTGTTAATGCTTGTTGTTATCATCTGTGGACAGGGATTGTATAAATCTTATTTTAAATATATTTTGTTTTATTTTTGAAATGTGTAATTTATTTAAGACAATAATTCAACAATTGAGAATTTCAATATTAATGAAATGAAAAAAATGATTGTGTTTTTAAGTGACTATTTTATCTATTAAAATATCATATTTTATTAATTATGTTTTAAGTGTATTATATAGAGAATTTCTGCCAATTCTGGTAAGGATGCAGAGTGTACTTTCTTAAAAATATTTCCGTACATTTATGGTAAAAAGTACCGTCAACTCTGCTGGCGGTACTTTCTACAGTATTTTTAACGATCAGTCTTTTTCATGTTTCAATGAAAACTGTAAATTAACAAAGTCAGTTATTTTATATTGCTGTAAAAAGTGGCTGTTGATTGAAATTTTTCTGTAAATTGGATTCTGTATTTTTACAAAATTCTTTTAATTTGTACGTATCTCTGTGAATGAGTAGTAAACTGTAAAATTTTTCATTATCAGTTAGAAAAAATTAGTTAATTCAGTCTTTTTATCTAATCACGAATCAACATTTAGATGGGTAGCCATCTTTCTTTTTTATGAAAGAGATAATTAATTCAAATACAAAACCACCAGCTTAAAGTCCATCCTAGAAGAGTTACACGTCTTTTTTCTCACTCAAAAAAAACCACCACCTTTAAGTGAACCAGTTGAACCAGTATTTCTTGAGTAGAAGGCCACCAGACCACAGAAGCTAACAGTAAAATTGTTTTTTTCTGGCTTATAAGTTATTTTATTTTTATGTATATTTACAGTTTTTAAAGATTATCACTTAATTTCTATACATTTTTATTTACACTCTTTAAAGGCTACATAAATTAATAGTTTATTTATATATCAAATCTAAAAGTACAGTTTTTGGAGAAAATTTCTACAAACTTTCTGCAAATTACCATTATATTGCATGTGAAATTAGAAAATGGGACTTTACATAAAAAACTTTAGACAATATTTTTTGTAATTTTATGGAAAGTTATTGTCAAATTGAGAACAGAAAAATTTCTATAGATTTTAAATATTTTGCAATGTTAAGATTGAAAACTGAATATGCTTGTAAAATTTAAAATCAGATAAGATTTCTTTACTTACAAGGGAACTACACCAATAAGGGAATAATAAATCCCTAAAAAATTGTAGTAAAATAAATCATTGTTACCTTAGAACAATGTCCCTTTCCCGTATTTCTTCACAATGGTACCAACAATGTAATATTAAAAGCCAAACTTGGGACTTTTTGCAAACTATTTGCAATATGAAATGTGTAATCTGGCTGTATAAAAATACATAACTGTTTGGTTGCTAAGTGATCTAAAGTTTGAAACTATTTTATAAGATCCAATCCTGATGTTACAAGTCCGAATATATATCATTTCGCCAGAAAAAAAACCTTTACATATACAGAAGTTGAACCTGGTTATTTTGATCTCAATGCACACACTTTACACAGAAGCTACCATGGTAGCTTCTGTGTAAAGTGTGTGCATTGTGAAGATAGAAACTAAAGGCGAATCCTTTATCGACACGGGTAGTGAAAGGCGACTACTGCCCTGGACAACGAGAGGTGCAATCTCTCAGGTACCAATGACTGTTGTTCCCAGGATTGTGAGGTCGCTACTTTTGTATTTTCAGTTAGTCGAATATATTACATGCGATCTCATGATAATAATTTATGCAATGGTGTAAAGCAATCGATTCTGCGAATGACATCAGGAACTATTGATTACGTACAATTAGTTTATATAACCTCTGTATGATCAGCTAATCGATTGGACCAATAAGCAATTGACAAGTATCGGTTGGTACCAATAATAGGGTCATATTAATTAATTATTAATACTGCTTTGAGCCATTGAGAGTGCTCTGACTGCTCTCGTGCGCTGATCGTATTGCGTTAAACATTTAAAAACCTAACAATCTGTCGTGCCTCCGGGGTTGTTGAGAAAATTCGGTGTAAATAGCGAAATAAAAAAAGACTTTGCTTTATGGCAAACAAACAAGCTCTGAATTTTTATTCTTTTGAATAAAGATCCGAAAAAATAAATATACACTTTACAGTTGGGCTGGCGGCGGGCCGTACAAAAGGTAGAAATATTTACGAAAAGGGGTTTGGTCCACAGGTGGTGGCGTCGGTACGCGTCCGTGCTGTTCTCTAGTCCTATCGGACGTTTTGGCTGTCGTCTAGGGCTGCTCGTTGCTCTGTTCTGTTCTCGGAATCCGCTTGGCTGGCTCGTCGGTCCTCTATCACTCCAATGGACTTTGTACGCTCTTGTTGGCTTGACGGTGAAGTTTGACGATGTGCTAAAAGCAGGTTGTTCGAGTTGTGGTAGTGAGTATTGATTGATTGTCTCGACTTCCTGCCTCAGGAGCTTAAATAGACTGACACTCCTGGTGGCGAAGGCGTAGTAATCCGCCTTTCCAACCCTTTCTACTGGTTAGAGAGAGAAAGGGCCACCAATTTGGGTCGTGACCCTTTAGGATCAAGCAACCTGTCTCCAGATGTTCTAATCTGGGAAGGAATGCGGGTTGAGAATATCCTCAATCGCAGGGGGAACAAATAAAATTTGTATTTTATTTCTTTTTAGCTTTTCGTGATTAAGGTAGTAGGCGAATAAATTCGCCTACCCCTTCGGGATCACGAAATGTCCTTCTCCTAGCGAGTTTACTCGCGATTGAACTTAAGGACGTCGCTGGGAGGGCTTTGGGTCACCGGGTGGTGGAGGAGGAGGAGGGGATTGAGGCGGAGGGGTGCGTGGGCCTCTTCGGGCTGGAGTAGACGTCTCCGGCGGGAGTTGGGAGCTGTCATCACAAGGGTCTTCGCTCTCGTTGATAAAAAATCTCTCGAAATAGGCGCGGACCCTGTATCGGGCGTGGAGCCAGACCTGGGTAATTACTCCACGCTCGGCGGCATCCTTGAATCGGAGTTCTTTACGCTCCTTATCGTTCTTCGGGGGACGGTGGGCGAAGAGTAGTCGGAGCCTTAATCTGGTGTTTGTCGGGTTGCGCACGGCGTTTCGCATCCATGTGTAGACACTGTGTCCGTAGTCGACGGCGTCGGACATGGCGTTATACGCCTGGGTGGTCATTCGAAGCAAGGGAAAGTCTCGTTTGATGCCGGGGTCAATGCCTCGAGGTGTTGGGAGCCGGTTTCGAGCGGCCTTGTCCTGGACCTTATGGGCGGTGCGTTGTACCGCCAGGACGGTCTGAGCAATCAGGTCGATCTGGGCCTGATCCAAACTGGGAGTCTTGGTCGACGTCGGTTGAGCAGGGGCCAGGAGAGACGCTGCTGTGGCCGTGTGACTCGGTCTCGCCTTTGTCGGCGGGGTGACTGGCGCGGTGGGTTGTGGCGGCTTCGGGGCGGCAGTAGCTCTCTTGGCCTCCATGGCGGTGCGGAGTTGATTTCCTTTGACTACGGGGTTGCCGACCATCCACTCGTACTTCCACAGCCGATCTCGCAGCTGGTCGACATCTGGCAGGATTTGTTGCCAGGTGACTGCTGTCGCGGGGTTTGTTGCGTCACTCTCGTGGATCACAACTGTGGCTGCGGCAAACGCCTGCTCGCAGTCCATGAAGGTGGCGGGATTGAGAACCCACTCAAATGCTTCATGTAAGCCATGCGCGCGTTGCCGCAAGGCCTGCTCGCTTGAACGAGCGGGGTCGTCTCGGAACTGGAGGCAGATTGTGCGTACTCGCGCTGTCGCGATTACAATTGATTTGGTGCCGCTGGTAGTTGTCGGCGCCGGCGATGATGGCCTTCGCCGAAAATACCGATCGGGTGTTCTTCAACGCTCGGCGACAATAGTCGCCGGCGCAGTCCACGGGCATCACTGGTTCCGGGGCCAGAGGGCGCTGGGGAGGTTCCGGAGGTTGAAACGTATCCAGCTCGGGAAGAGTGAGGCGAGGGCGGCCTCTGCCGCGGCCTTTCTGGACTTGACTGGTTGCTGCCGCCATGGCTACTTGCATCTGTTGTTCGGTGATGGGTTCAGGGGTGTAGCTGGGTTCGCCTTCCGATGAGAAATCCGAAGTTGAAATTCTTTGGCGGCGCCGGGGAGGCTCAGCCTTATTGGGTGTATGCGGGGACATGAGCGGCTGGATGTATGTCATGCCGTAGGGCAGCTCGGTCTGTGCGATCTGCGTATGGATGGTCTTGAATCTCACCGATTGGGGCCGCTGGCTCAGGTCGATGGGTTGAGTCGACGCTGGTCGCTGCTCCTGGTGGCGTGGCGAGGGAGTTCGCTCATGTCTTGAGTCTGCCTGAGATTGCTCTCTACGGCAGGACGCTGTCCTCTTCTCATACTGCTGACGGTTAAATTCTCGGCTCTGCCGGGGTGCTTGGCGGCTGGTTGACGCCAAGGAGCCGGCGGGCGGGGTCCGTGACACTGGACCACGAGACGTTGGGATAATCCATCCGGGGCTTGGGGCCATATCCGATCGTCCTTTCGCTCGGCGGTTGACCGGGATTACTTTGTAAGCGGCCAAGGTATGTATATGCCGTTGATATTCGAACGTCCTGAGCAGCTGCATCGGGATTGGCGTGCGTAAGGTCGAGGTACAGATCATAGTCGCTTGCGCCGGAGGGAACTGGAAAACGTCGAGGATTTGTTGCATCAGTTGCGGGGCTTCGTCGTGAAACCTCTTAATTTCCTCTTCATGGAGTCGTTGTCGGAGACCAGGATTATCTCTCCAGGCTTCATATTGACGGCGAGTTGTCGCATTGTCGACATAACGCTGGGCCAACAGAGGACTGTAAAAAGGGGCGGGGGATCGATGTGCTCGGAGACGTGGTCTCTGAGCAGTGTGTGGTACTCTGTTTGAAAGCATGAGATCAAGGTTTGTCTTGATCTGCATCGGCGATTCACTGCACGTTGGAATGCCAGTTCGAGCTGTCTCTCGCCAACGTGGTGCAAGGCTTCGCGAATCGGCTGCGGGACTTCGATGTCCCAGCGTCTGACGGGATGGCGGAGTGATTCGCCATCGTCGTCGTCGGAGTTCTCGGGTGTCGGAACTCGGGCGGGACATGCCGCTTGAGACACATCGATGTGTGATTCTGTCTCTTTGACTACCACTAGTGGCTCTTCGGGTTCTGGAGAACTCTCCCCGTCAGGGGGAAGGATAGGCGATATCCGGTCATCGCCTATCGCGCCTTGAGGTTCCTACAAAAATTAAAATAACTTTAAAAAAAATTCGAGACGCGATCCGTATTTTGTTTGTTGGGTTTTGTTTATTCCAAACACTACAAAAATTTAAACTGAATTCTATTAAGAATTTTCAAAATGGGATCGGCGATTTATTTCGCTGATTTAAACGGGGTAGTAAAAAATCTTCTGATCCAAATTCACCAAAAAGAATAAATTTTGTAATTTCGTAAAATAAATAAATTACTGGGTGTGGAGTAAGGATTGTTAAAAAGTTTTATTTTGCGAAAATTTTCGCCAAAGGGTCTAAAAAGCAAGATGGCGTCTTGGTTGCTGTTTTAGACAATGAAAAAAAAATTTAAAGGGTCAAACATGGCGTCTGCTTGACGTTCAATAATTAGTTTCAAATCGTCAATTAAAATTTCCGTTAATCAGGATTCTAATTCGGATGAATTTTCTATACTGGCGGGTATTTCGCCAGTATGTTGAAATTTGATCGATTCGTCATCAAATTTCGTCAAAAAGAACATTTTCACTTACGGTTGCAATTTTCTGGATCGGGGAATCGCTTGCCGTCTTCTCGATTTCGTCGAGAGTCTTCCACTCGTCGTTACTAGTGTTGACGACTAGTTCGTCGAGCGCTGCCTCGATCTCATCGGCTGAATGAGTTTCCTCGTCTGTCACTGTTTTTTTGCTTTTAAATTTTGGGTCTGCCATGGGACGTGTGTTCTGTTTGCCGGTTGAACATTTTATGTTTTCACGTGTTTATGTTTGGATTCAGCGGCTGTTGACCCCGTAGCGATGACGTCATCCTCGCTACTTGGTGTCAAGTCTCTGTTGAGGGCGCATGACGTCAGTCGTCTTAGTTCCGCCTTCAACAGGTAGTGTCAAAATTCGAATCTTGTGAAATTTTTTCGCTTTTGATTCTTGACACGAGGTGTCAGTTTTTTTCAACCATGACAAGCGAATTTTTCGCTTTGTCATTTCCACGTGTTAACTTTATTTTCTTCCGACGATTTTACCATCTTTTATGAACGGATTAATTCGTCGAGGGCGCAGATTTCGTTTCGTGACTATGGTAGGTATTTTTCTGCGTGATTTTTTTAACGTTTTAATTGTAGGTTCATCACAATCGATTTCATCGGGGCTGTCAGTCTCACCTGAGTTTTTATCGATCTCTGAATTATTGAAAAAAATTTTTGTAGGTGTTGGATTAGTTATTTTATTATTTGTTGTATTATTTTGTGTTTGTTGTATTATTTTGGGAGTTGCGGTTACTACCGCTTCCCCCCTCCTTTCCAACCTCCTTGGGGTGGAAAAGAGTGTTCTGTGACGGGTTGGTAGAATTAGATTCAATCTGATTTTCTGCCCAGATTTCTTGAGGGAATTCGGGAATATAGGGTTGGAGTTGTGACGCTGGCGCAGCTTTGTGAACGACGTTATCAGAGAGTTTGCGAAGTTTATACGCATTCCCTCCGTGAATTTTAGTTATTACAAACGGGCCTTCACGTAAATCAGCTATTCCAGCCTAAAAACCTCTATCTGCGCTTGATAGGCCATGGGATTTCCGCCAAACGAGGTCATTAATTTTATACTGCGCGAATGGTAATTCGCCAGTATTTTTATTTACTCGTTCTTTCAAATCAAGAATATGTGCTTTCATGTGTTCAAACGTATTTTGAATCGTTTGTTCGAGTTGTTGCACATAAATGTGGGGATTTTCGTCGTCAATACTGAGAATTGAATCTGGGATTCGATGGTCCCATGGGACTCTCAATTCCCTTGCGAAGTTTAAATATGCAGGAAAAAATCCGCGGGTGCGGGAAATTGAGAATCTGAGGCTAAATGCGATTTCTCGCAAATACTCGTCCCATTTCGAGTGGGTATCAGTGAATATGGATATTGCGTATTTTATATCCTGGTTAAGTCTCTCAACTGGGTTAGCTTGAGGATGATAAGTTGAGGTATTCTTGACTTCAATATCAAATTTTTTACAAAAATCGCGGTAAATTCGCGATACGAATTGAGGTCCGTTGTCGGATACTAATTTTTTCGGAAAACCAAATGTCAGGAATACATCGTATAGACATTCGACTATCTTTTTTGCTGTTGGATTTTTGAGTGGATAAATTTCTGGCCAGCGAGTGGCTATATCCATTATTACTAAGATATAGGTGTTTCCTCGCTTGGACATGGGTTTAGGTCCCATGAGGTCAATGCTGAGACACTCAAAGGGTACGTAGGGACCTAGGGTAACTGCATCGAATTTATTTTGTCTCCGTGGTTTGCACGCTTGACATCGAGTGCATTGTCGAATAAATCTGACGATATCTCGTCGCATTTGTGGCTAGAAATAGAGTTGTTGTGCTCTATGGATTGTTCTGGTCACACTCGAATGGCTTGCTAAAGGGTGACCGTGTAATAACCACGTGATCTTAGATCGTAATGTTTTTGGAACAACAATTTTCAAAGCGTTTTCTTCTTCGGCTAAGTCGCTCTGAATTGTGGGCTGATGTTTGACCAACATTCCTGATTCCTGATTGTATACGTTGAGGCTTCGTATTTAAACGCTTCTCTTTGATTCGACGTTAATACATCGATCGGGTGAGTTCCTTTTTCGAGAAATGTTAACCAGTTTTGACAGAAGGGATCTTTTTTCTGCTCGTCGAGAATTTGATTTCTCGTCGGCGGTTGGCTGTTGGTTTTCTCGGATACTGATGTGAATAACGCTCGTAATCGTATATCTTCGATTCTGGGTTCAATCCTGGGTTGATAATCTTCCAATCTGTCATCTGAGGCTGCAATTAAATACCTCTGAGTCCAGTAATTTCGAAATTTGCTCGTTTTGACATTATCTGCGGGGATGGGTAATTCGTTAGCTTTGGGAATTATCCATTTGGTTGTGGCACTCGGACAATAGGCGATTTGACCGTCACTATCGCCGAGGTCATCAAGTTGGATTTCGTCGTTGATTGGTGCTCTGGATAATGCGTCGGCTACGACATCATATTTTCCAGGTTTATATTCGATCTCTATGTCGTTCGCCATAAGCTCTAATTGTCATCTGGCAAGACGACCGGAAGGTTCTTTAAGGGACATAAGCCATTTTAAGGCCTGATGATCTGTTTGTACCACAAATTTCGTAAATTCTAAGTACGGGCGAAATTTTCGCACGGCCCAAACTACGGCTAAACATTCGAGTTCGGTAGCCGAGTAATTTTTCTCGGCTGCCTGGAGTTTTCGACTTCTGAACATGCATGGTCTTGGAGTTGGCTTTCCATTAATATTCATGCATTTGAATTAGTGCAGCGCCCAATCCGACTCGACTCGTGTCGGTGTGTAGCATGAATTCCTTATTTAAATTCGGGAGCGGCATAACTTCGGTGCTGGCCAACATTTGTTTTATTTTGTCGAACGCTTGTTGGCATTCTTCCGTCCATATAAATTCGAGATCTTTTGACAATAAATTTGTGATGGGTGTAGCTATCGTTGCGAATTTGGGCAAGGTTCTATTAAAGAAGTTTACCATGCCTAGGAATCGTTGAATTCCTTTGATGTCGATTGGCGCTGGGTACTCGGTGATTGCTTTGATTTTAGGGGGGTCAATTGAAAGACCATTGACGCCGATTTTATAGCCTAAGAATGCTAATTCTTGTCTACAAAATTTACTTTTGGCCGGTTGGACATGTAATCCGGCATCGGCGAGTTTGGTCAGCACGATCTCGATATGTATGAGATGTTCCTCAAATGTATCGGAAACGATGATGATGTCATCGAGGTATGCCCAGGCGAATTTATGTAAGGCTTCGCCTAGGATACGTTTGATCAGCCGTTGAAAGGTAGATGGGGCATTAACTAGGCCAAAGGGCATGACGTTGAACATTAAGCGGCCTAGAGGAGAGTAGCCTTTTGACAAATCAATGGTTGTTACCCAACCGAAATGACCTAATTCTCTCAGAATGGCGTCAATAGATGGCATCTGGATGGGGTCAATTACTGTGACTGCGTTAAGTGGTCGAAAGTCAATACAGAGTCGGGGTTCACTGCCGGCTCTCATGACGAGTACTATTCGCATCGCAAATTCTCCGGTTGCTCTGGTAACGATGTTTGAATCTAGAAGTTCTTGGCATAACTTCTTAATGATTTCTCGTTTTTGAGGATTGAGCCCTCGATACGGTACACGTACAGGTTTGTCGACGGTTAAGATTATTTCGTGCTTGATCAGGTGGGTGCGTCCTGGTTTTTTATTTAGTATGGGGGCATACTTGGTCAGGGCGCGTCGAAGCATTGTGGCTTCAGTGGCGTGTAATTTCGCCTCTTCTACCAGTGTATCAACGACATTGTCGTTTTGCAGCTGTGCATTGAACGCTTTAAAATCGTAATCTTGAATGAAGCGGCGTAGATTCCCGCTCCATTCTTTCTGATCTGCCGATTCTCTTGTAAAATCTGGCGGTTCTGGCAATTCTCGGGCTGTCCCGGTATCGATGAAATTCCAAGATCTTGTGATAGGGTTTGGTTGTATTCCTAATTTACGCATTAGGTCATTTCCCAACAGTAGAAGATTGGATTTTTTGGGGTAACACAATCATAGGGTGCTCGATTTGACCATAATGCCATTTTATCGACAGACGGATGACTTCGTCGGGTGAAACTAATCTGTCGGCGGTTTCTACTTTGATGTTTTGATTGACTGGGCGAATTTTCTCGCTCAGGCCCAGTTTTTTCACTAATTCTGACGCAATGTAGCAACGATCTGCGTCAGAATCTAAAGTTCCAAACAGCTTTTCTTTCTTAATTCGTAGGGGAAGTAGGGACAAATCGGTCTTGACACTTTTGCAGGACTGGGCCACAAAATGCCGGTTATGAGGTGGGTCTATATCGACGGTGGAGGGTAATTCTGCACACCAAGTTGATACGATTATGGTCTGGACTGAGTCCGTTGGGGGTTGATCTGGCTCGGCAGCTTTCGGTTGCGTGTCGAGTTGAGTTACTTTCTTCGCAATTTCAGCCACTTGAGCCAAAGCTATTTCTGTGCCTCCGACAGTGTCGGGATTTGTTTATGAGTAATTAGCTTGGAGGGTGATCAACTTTGATTTGGGTGCGGACGAACCGTGAGTATTTACTTTCTCTCCTCCGTCGTTCGCAGATTCGCGTTTTTTGACATTAATTCTGTCAATTTCTCAATTTGTTTCCCAAAATTAGTAAATTCTTGTCGCATAGAGTCTAATTCTCTCTTAGCGACAGGTTTGGTGGGGCAGTCTTGCGCCCAATGTCCAGTTTGGTTGCAATGGAAGCATCGATCGCGGTCGGTTAATTTTGTTCGATCATTTTCTTTAGGTAGGGTACTATTTTCAGTTCGGGGATAATTGGGCTTTGCTGGATAATCGGGTTTAGTTGGATAATTGGGTTTAGCTTGGTAGGTGGGGTAAGCGGGTTTGATGGGGTTTGTGTTGTGATCGGAACGAGGAAGAAACGGTTTTCTTTCGGGGCGACGCATTCGTGGGCGATATCCTGAAGTTGTTTTGGCGAGGTAGGCAATATTTACATATTCCTCATTGTCTTTGTCCCTCCAATGTACTGGTAATTCCTCCTCGGAAGATTCGGGTTCAGCACCCCCTTGAGGAAAGGATGTATACTATCCTATAGGAAACTATAGCTGTTTATGTAGGCAAACATAATTCCTATAAAAACTCATTACTTATAA
>JAQFZU010000144.1:0-45081 GCA_034696185.1 Henia vesuviana | reverse complement strand
TTGATAAATAATTTTATTTATTCAAATTTAAATTTAAATTAATCTAATATTTTACTTAATACAAATTTGTTTTTGTTTTAAATTTTAATTTTGTATTTTGAATTAATAAAAACAAAAGTTTATTCAATTTAATATTTTATTTCGACTTTAAAAATTTAATTTAAAATAATTCCAAAAGCCATTTTCATCAATATTAAAACAACATAAATTACCATTAACAATTACTATTATTAGGATTTGAGTCTAAGAGTCTAAAAATAGATCAATCACTCACTATGGTGGTAGAAGGTTCTTATCATTATGAGAGAGGAACCAATTTAGGGACCAGGGACAACAAATTGACCAAATGGCTCTTTCAGACTCCCAACCACTCCGTCTGGCGTGTGAATCTCATCTGCCACATTAAGAGCTAAAGTTATTACTTCGCTCTCTCCCCATATACTTTACCCTTTCATTGGATTTACCCCTGACCTAGGCCGAGTCGCACCTCATTTTCCCACATAATAAAAAAGTCCGAACCAAAGTTCCACTAAATTAAATGACGTCACTAAAACCCCCCCATTATCCGCCAACAACAAAAAATAAATAAACAAAAAAACACTTAACAAAATTTGCCAGCTGCATGTGAGCAAATCCCCTTGTATACATCGAGTATTAATTTATTCCACACGAATAACGAGTAAACGTGGGATTTGATTCTAACGTGGATTTGTGGGTCCTTTTTATTGTTACGGCCACGTGTCACAACCCTCCAGCAAATCGCTCGCAGCCAGTAATCTAGAGGATTAGCAATTTCCTAATTACACAACAACGCCTACACTCGACCACATAAAAATTGATTTTATTTCAGATTACGACTGTCAATAAATAAGAAAAAAAATATAATTAATAAATATCATTAAAAATAAGATTTTATTTTTTTTATTATTCAATTCCCACGATCGCATTGAATAGTATTCAAAAATCAATATGGAAAAAGCGAGTTGGTGAACTCGTAGCGTGCGCTATCCAAATCGAAAAGATTGAGCCCGGTGTGAACTTTTCTTCTCCCCCTAAGCAGATGTGGCAACCCACACGACGAACAATTACGGCAGCTGGGCGCGAGTCCCCGGCCAGATGCTGGCACGTGGTCGTCGGAGGCGCTGTAGTCAATGCCCATTACCATGACAATAAGCCACGCGCCACTCCACATATAAAACGAAAGGACGCCTTAGTACAACCAGGTATAGTTGTTAGCTGATAGACGACAAACGCAAGCTGGTGATTACTAAGTCTTAGGAAAGTCTTTTTATATTTAGTTTTCTTTTAAAAAGAAAAAAAAAAAACCACTAAACTTGGGATTTACGGATGATGGAGATTTGATGCGACGTATTCAGTGGTGAAATCGTGGAAAGGAATTGAGAGGAAAGTTTTAATCGAGAGAAAGTAACGTTCGTTCGGATGCCCACCAGGACGTATGTTGACAATTTGAACTGTATTATGGCTGAAGAACTGTTAGAAGCTGACGAGATCTCCTCGGATGATCCAGATGTTGTTTTCAGGTTTTTATTTTTATTTTTTTTACTTTTAAAGTTTGGAAAAGATTTTTCTTTTTGTTGTTGTTTGGTTGTTTGATGAATTAAATTAAGTGCGTAATTTAATTAATTATTTAATTAATTAAAGGGTTTTAGTTAATTAGTTTTTATTTCATTAGAGATTTTTTTTCAGATAATTTTTAAATTAAATTTATTGATTTTCTGGCTTCAGGGAAAAAAAAACGACGCGAAAACCAGTCAAATTACGAATACGAAGATATAAAGCGAATGCTCGCGAACGGAATCGAATGCATGGATTAAATGCGGCTTTAGATAATTTAAGAAGGTTAGATATTCTTTAATTACTTATTTGAATATTGACATGGCTTGATTTTAATTAAAACTTTCAATTATTTAATTTTCAATACAAAATTTTTTATTTTGTCATTAGATGTGTGCCTCTTTCGTGTAAACCACAAAAATTATCAAAAATCGAAACTCTTCGTTTAGCGCGAAACTACATCGCGGCATTATCAGCAACACTTCATTCTGGTCAAGCGATGGATTCGAACGAATTTACCCGAACCTTAACGTGCGGTTTAAGTCAAGCAACTACGAACTTAGTGGCCGGTAATATCCAAACTCCACAACCGCAACCGCCTTATCAAGTGCCTTGTGACTCATCGGTCAACTACGTGACTAATGGCAACTACATCGCGTCTCCCTGCGACATTTTATATGGTCAGTGTACGTCACCCAACTTGTTGATCCCCCCACAAACATCGAACGAAGATTATTCATCCGACTTTTTAAGTAGTAAACTGGATGAAAGCCCCGCCTGCAATATTGGCTTCTCAGCAGATCATTCAATTGCTGGCACGCCGCCCAGTGTCAATGGTATCAACTTGGAAGACAGTAACTCAACATTAATTATCCCACCACCGAACTTCATTGAAAATTCACTCAATCTTTAACCGATTTTTATTTACATTATATTACATTCTTAAAATTAATTAACAAATATGGTAATGATATTTATTATTTACAAATTTTTTTTTTAAATATAAAATATTTTTTCTTTAATATTATCTTTTCGAGTTGTTAACACTAATTATCTTCAAACTGCCTTTAATTCGCCGTCGCAGAAAATGCAACGTGATTTGTCGACTGAAAAAAAAAAAATCAAAAATGACAATTTTATTTTCTATCTCATTTCGATGTGAGAAAAAGGAGGGAAATGACGACGGGCACGATTTTCTCCGATATATAGAATTACGACATTGATTTTCAATCCTGTTGTCATGCCATTGGCAGTGGGATGCAATTAAGTGGTGCCGTGTTCTATCAACTGAGTTTGCGATAACCATCGGTGACAGATGGTGTCTCCACTCACTACTTCCGAAAGAATATCCCTCTCTATTTTTCTACTTAACTTACGATAGAGTATCTAGTCCTAAGAGGGGTTTTATTATTTTTGCAAATTCACAATCGATTGTATTTATGTATTTTGTACAGAAATCAGCCAAATTTTTATAATTCAAATTTTAAATAAACAAAAATTCAACTCAAATGTTTTAGTTTTTGTTTAATTTGTTTGGATTTAAGAGACGTTAAGATTAAAGTAAATATTTGATAGTGCAAATTAATTATCGGGAGATAAGAAAGCGAATTTCTCAGTTGTTAAAGTAACATATTTACCATTGGTTTTGGCGAATACGTCGCAGTTCTCGCATACGTAATAATCGTCTATGCATAAACTTAATGTTAAACTGCACCGGCCTAAAAATAATTTAATGGGATATAAAAATCAGGTTCTAAATATATAAAAAAAAATTTTCTTTTACCGAAAGAATGATTTTGAGGACAAGTACCGCAGGATATGTCATCGATGAGAATATTTGTGGAAATTAAAGTGAAATATTTTTTGGTATTTGAATTAAATTTTTTTAAAAAGGATATTTTGTTGACAAATTGGACATTTTTCGTACATTCCATGATCGGTGACAAATGATTTCATATTTTTTTTGTTTAATATCGTATTTACAAATTCAGCACTGTCGTTATTCAGGTCTGCTTTTGATTTCAACCATAAACAAATAGTTAAAATCATTCTGTACACTTCATCTTCGATCAAATCGTTCGTTATTAATGATTCGAGTAATTCGAGAAAATGACGAGTAATGAGAATTTCTTCACACGAGTGAATCTTTTCCTAAATCAAAAATTAAGTTTCAATAAAAAATTTATAAGATTCATTTATTTACCGTATATTTAGATGCTTTTTCTCCTGCTAAATTATTACACAAAATCCATTTCAACCACCATCTAATTAAATAAAAATCGTAATCAATTTTAAAAAGAAATAAATTTAAACAAACCTTTGTAACATTAACGAGAAATTCGAAACCTCTTTTCTATCACTTGAAACCAATTGATTTATTTCGTCCTGCAAAACTCCATCGATTAAAACAGAAATCCTAATGTGTTCGAGTACATCGTGAATGACGGACAAATGCTTCGACTCCCTCGACATTAATTTCACTGCTTCATTAGTAGGGACGATTGTAACAAACCTAATCTGAAATTACGGCTATATTTATATAAAAAATTGTATAATAAAATATTTTTTAAAACCTCGATTGGTTGCCTGTTGGCCAAATGATCAAAGTAACCCATCTGCCGTCCAACAGTACATGTGAACACTTGAGATGGTGATTTGGCAATACCCATCAAAGATTTTTCAGATGAAGTTGGACCTTCGAATACCACTTTCAGCTGATTAATTTTTAAATCTTAAAATTTAAAAATTTCTTTTAAATTTTGCTCAATGATTATGTAATTGAAATGTTACATTGATTCTTCAATTCTATAACATGAAACTGCACTATTCCATCAACCGAAGTCGTCATGAAACCATTTGAAATCTGACAAATTCCTAAAAAAAAAAATAACAAAAGTTTATTTATAATGAATGACGAATTGAATGTTCGCGAACCTGATATAGGTAATATTTGGGGTCCCGTACAATGGGACTGAAAATGTATACGTAAAGAATCGTTATTTACTTCTAATAAACAAGCGTGAAAGTAACTGCCTCTTGCTGCGAGCACATGATACTCATGATTATTGCAAATCTTTCAAAAATAGAATCATCTAAATAATTAATTCAGTTAAATATTTAAATTATAAAAACCGTTTGTATTCCTATTTCATCGACACTAATCTTATCAGCGTGTTGCCATATCATTTCAGTCGTAATAACTTTAACGTTCACGGCTGCTGTTTTAGGTATCCAGCTCATCATCAAGTAAAATATCTTTATTAAGCCAACGCTATTGCCAATTATTAAAACACCTGAAGTAAAATTATATCCGGTTAAATACATTTTAAAATTTTTTTGCAAAAGTATTTAACAAACCTTTATTATCACCCGTTTGTTGCCATCGCGCACATGTCATAAGACCCAATCCTGAATCTAAAATTGCCAGAACTTCTATGGCTAAACTAAAAAATTAGAAATTAGTTTTTAAAAAAAATCACTCAAAATTTGTGAATTCAATTTGTACTCTGTTGTAATTGTAGGGAGCATTTTCCACAATACTATATGACCACTTTTCATTAAAGTTATTAAAACTGAAAATTTATCTGAAGGTAAATCGACTTGTGCATTTTCGGATTTGGTTCGAATAAACATATCTGTCCAAACCATATCTGTAAAGTAAAAATTTATGAATAAATTTTAGTATTTATAATTTTGTTATTCATCAATTCACCAATAGCAGCTAACATGTAAGTTCGTTGTTTAAATTGATGAAATAATAATTTTCCTTCTTTCAAATCGGGTTTAGGTGGATAACAGTCTTTATAATTTCTATTTTTCACATAAACATGAAACATGGCAGCCAAATCTGCAATTCTCTGCCAACTTCCATTAATAAAAGTATGTAATTCTAAACGATGATCCATGGTAAGTGAGGCTAAAATACAACTTTAAAAACACAAAAATTAATTAAAATTTGATTTTAAATAATTAAAAATTTAAAATCGCCTCAAAAAAACACACTTTTTTGTTAAAGTCGAATTTCTGCAAGACCATTTCGCTGCTCTAAATCCTTTAAAAGAATGTTGAGTTGCAACTGCTGGGCTCAATGTGCGGTCCAACATCAAAGTGTAAAAATCCTCTTAAAAGAAAAAAAAATTAAAAATTTAATTTTTTTTAAAATAAACAATTATTTTAATTACCATTGCATGTATTCATTCCATTATTGGTCAATTTTTCATGTAATAATTCTCTATCAATTTCAACATCGAATTGGTTTATACTCGAAATTGATGGCATAAAATAACGGCGAAAGAATAACTTTTTGCCCGTATTTTGTGGTTTAAATTGAGGTATCTAAAATAAAAATTATTATTACGATTTTAATAATTTTACATATTCAAATAAAATATAAATACCACAATGTGAATCCCATTATCTGTTATTATAGCTATCCTATTGTCCTCGGACCAATTTATGGCAGAACTATGGCAAATATCGCCAGATATATTAATAGAGGATAAAATCTTCGCCATCATCTTCAATGTTCAAACACGGGAAAAATATTTTTTCAAGCCACTATACTAATAATATAAAAACAAAAATATTCATATTGAAGCCCAGCGCGTCATCATCCTTCACTATTGAAATAGAAAAGCAACAACATAAATCCAATAGACAAATGTGGATTGGGAAAAGTAATGATAAAAACACAGTGAGCCATCTGGTGATATAATTCGCATTTCTAATACCAACAACATGGACAACATGAATGTGAATTCGTATCCTTCAGTTGGTGAGAGATATTACACACCAATGTATAAGACAGGTATGAATGAATCAAAACAAACTAAGAAATTTATTTTGAAAGGTTTATTAATTTCAGATGTTAAAGGAAAAGAAAATCACGATCAGTGTTTATTGTTTCACAGTAACAGGTTTAAATAAAATACGTTATTTTTAATCTTTTATTTATGTTTTTCACAAATTATAGGATTTGTGTAATTTGTATTGCTCCAACACATCCATTAATTACTGAAAAATTAAACATCGAAAAAGTTGATTTTCAAGTAACGGGAAAAGTAAATAGATTGGAAAATAAAGTATCTGGGAAATCGAAAAAGGTGAGATTTATTTTTGTATTTTTTATTTGTTAACGAAATTAAATTTTACAAATATTTTCTTGTTAGGGTGGTCAATGGTTAACGGACGAATCTCCATTATGCAATATCATATGTAGCGATGGAAGTCGATTTACAATATGCAGTTGTATTAAAGGTAAATTAGTTGAAGTTAACGAAAGATTAGTGGAATTCCCTAATCTTATCCAAGAAAAGGTAAAATTTTTAAAACAAAAATGAAAAAAAGATTTTACTTTGATTTATACTTCTAGCCGCAATCCGAAGGTTATGTAGCAATAGTTATAACACCAAAAATAGGCGTAGGTCCAAACCAACAAGATAAATTAATAAATGCAGAAGAATATAAAAAGAGGAGAAAATCTAAATAATTTATGCACATTTAAACGATATTGTATTAATTTTCATATCGAAATTCTGAAAAAGAAATCATTTATTTATTAATTCGATCACTAGATGGCCCAAATGTGCAAAATAATGTTTCATAACGAATTTATTAATATGATTGCTACTGTTTTTAAAATAAATTTATAATTTCTCACACAACTGCCTCTGTCAATTAATTTTGATTATTAGGAAAATGAAGATTAATTATTTTTTTTGAAAATTGATTTAGATGATTAATCGAAGTATAATTGAAGCTTGATGTTTTAATTAACCTTAAAGATGAAAAGTTGTTAATTTTTGTCGTTGCTTATTTATAGTGGGCATGTGTTAAATTCCACGCAGACGTTAGCAATCAATTGAATCGGAGCAATCAATTTCTAATTTGATTGTGATTATACGTTGTGATGACCTTCCTACATCATTACAGACATCAACCCACGCTAGCAATTTGTCTAGTATGAAATAATGTGAAGGAAAAAAACTGATAAAATGTAAAATAAAAAATAGATAATTTTTCTTCATACATTATTTAATAATTTTATGTGGACAGCATCAGATCGCAGAGAAAAGTTTCACCTACACCGAGTTAGCTCTTCCTTTAATTCAATTGACAGCAAAAAATTAAATTCCACTTAGTTATTGTATCCTGGAATTTTAGTTTATCTCTTTTTTTAATTCAGCTATTTTCAATTACCAAAAATCGTCTCTTAAATCAAATTTTATAGACAAAGTTGACGAAGATTGTATTGGCAATGAATTTATTGCTAAGCAACAATCGCATTCATCTGTATAGCCACTTTTCATGCAGACTATTATAATTTAAAAGAAAAATAATAATTTCCAAGATTGTTTGTTACAATAAATAACTTAACAACACATTAAATTTTATTTTTTTTATAATTTTTTTATTTAATAAAAAAAAATGTTAACATGTCTTTGTTTTAACACAAACATTGAAATTGTTTAATGCACCTAAATTTATACAACATAATTATACAAAGATTGAATTTCCGTAGACAAGTTGTATATACGCCGAATGGTCTACTGACCCTGTACCGTCTATACATACATATAATTCAACAAAAAATAAACATAATTGATTAATTTGCAATGAAACATCAGACAAAAAGCACGTGTTTGCGTGCCAAGTCCAATGCAGGTTATACGTCACTTTTTACCGTAATTTATTGTCTGTTTCCATGTTATCACTTACTTAACTTCACCTTTTTTTTTAATTATTATTACTATTATTAAATTAAATGTGTGCAGTCATATTTCACATTAAAAAAAAAAAAGAAAAAAAGCGTGACATAAAAAAAGTTTAATTTACAGCGCGTGATTTTGCTTTTTTTTTTGATGAGTTACTAAAACTTTATGCAAATGAAATAAATATTGAATGGTAGCCAAAGGTCTTAAACTCTTCTTCTATTTGATATGATGAAGTTAAAGGCCGCATTAAAGTATGGTCAATTCAATGCGAAAGTGTGGTAGATAGGAGAGAGAGGAAAATGAAAAAAAGTCGGAGAAAAAATTCTTTTTCCCGCTAATACGACCTCTGATAAAAGAAAGCAATGGATGGTCAATAAACCGCGGGTTTGGCATGATCACAGTTTAATGGTAAAATTGCAAAGAGTCATTAAACTGTTGCCACGTGGCACACGTTCTGTTGTCATGCAAGGCAACCATTATACGGCGCGACAAGCGTCTAGTTTGAATATTGGAGTAATGACAGAGACGGCGAGACACAACTGACAGAGTAGAGTTAACGCACAAAACTCAATCTGATTTTAGGTGCAAGCTAAAAAATACTCGAGGGAAAACTTTTCCTTCAACATACACCTCAGATGAAAGACTATAATAATAAAAAAAAAAATTTTCGTGAATTTTTTGGCATCACTTAATCATTGTTTTTTTTTTTTATCCTTTGATAAATTTCTAACAGATCGATATTAATGTATTCATTGAAAAAAAAGCATTCACGAAACTGTTTGTATTTAAATTTACCGAAATCATAATAATATTTTTTTTTTATTTTTTTTTAAATATTTTTTTTTAAAATCCTTGGAATGGACCTAAATGAACTGAATAAAGATTAGATTAAAGAAGAAGAGACAAAGTGCAGATGAAGAATTGCATGAAAAAATTATAAAAATGACAGAAAAAAAATTTTAAAAAATAATATAATGCAAGTTTACAACCAGTATAAAAATAGGATCCTTTAAAAAATACAAAAAAAAATTTTTACCAGTGAAATAAAAAAAAAGCAATAATTAATTTTTTTGTATTTTTTTTTAAATTTTAAAATAAGAAATATTGAACGCAAGGCACAATATCACATTGGTAAATCACTGTTTAAAAACTACAGAAAGGTACTTTTTCTTTCCAAAAACTCAACAAATTTTTTCACTTTTCAGGTACCTAATAAACATAACATCGAAAACACAAAACTTTAAATTTTTAGAACTTTGAAATAGTTTAGATGTTGCACTCTCATTATCATTCGATAAACTGCGAGAGGCAAAGTTATCAAAAATGTTTAATCTAAATATATAATATATATATATATATAACGTTTTAAAATTTACAAAAAAAAAAAATTGAAAATAAAGATCGACGAGCTCTCATCCACCCTCCACCAACATCTCGCGAGAAAGAGCAAAAACAAATATCACAGATGCCGCTAAAAATAGAAAATATAACTTTTGATAAAAGCTATATAGAGTTATTTGATAAAATAATTTTTAAAAAATGAAAGTTTGCTGCGTGTTTGCAATTAGCCGAATAAAGTGGGGCACACGGAAAAATTAAATTAAGAAACGATTAAAAACATTTAAAGTACGTTTTTGTTAATCTTAATTTAACCATACGACAACATTTTGTTTGTTTGTTTTTTTTTCTATTTACCAGAGGCAGTTATGATGAAAATACCATTATTTTCCGTAAAAAAAATTATTTTTACGTTTAAAATGTTTTGTTTTTCTAATCAAAATGTCTTTTTAAGTCATTTTTTTAAACAATAAAGTCTCCCGCACATCTTTGGTTAATTATACCGTAATCTCATCACTTAACAAGTTCTTCATTCAAAGCGCTGCAAAAATGGAATTGATTGTACACTATACAAAAAATTTATCACAGTTTTATGGTTCGGTTTCTTTTTTTTTTTTTTTTTTTCTTTTTTTTGTAATTTAATTTTTTTTTTTGAGTTTTTTTTTTCTTTCGTTTTAAACGTTTCCTCCATTCGGATTTGTCATTTCGTCCATCATTAAAGCCACCTCGCTACAAATTGAGTTAAAAATTCAGTCAAAAATGTGACTGATGAGTTCTATAAAGTTCTGCTTATTAGAAATGCTGACCTAGATCTTCCAGGTGACCTCTAAGCCCTTCGGAGGTTCGCTTAATTAATCCCATTTTGACTGCACGTTGTTTCTTTTTTTTTTTTTTTAAATTTTTTAAGTGTTTATGTGCAACCACATCTATCAACAACCATTCCTGGTAAGAGACCGTAAATAATGTTGTTGTTATCGTCAAAATATAGCATGGATATGGAGGACATTTTGCGAGGTGCGCAACACGGACCGGCCGAACCAGACCGATTGGCTTGCTGCACTAAATGAGTGTGTGGATATTTTTGCAGGAATACGAACGGACATTCGCCCGAACAGTAATTAGCTTCGTACTTTTTAGGTGCAATGATCCAATCCCAGCCGAATTCTTCAAAGTCGACTGTGAGTGGATATCGACAACATCGTACCTCGTTCGAATTTTCCTCGCAATTCAATCCTACCATACGCTTACGTCGTTTTCGTTTCTCTTCCGTCATATGGATCTCGATATATGGCACCTGATATATAAATACAAACATTTAATTACACCAAAAACAATTGAAATTAAATTTAGCACTTACTAATGTTTCATTACTATGATCGACGTGGATTAAACCTCGTCCATTTCTATCAAACGCTTCGATTACGAGTCCACGATTGCGATGTGGACGATGAATCCAGTCAACTAAAAGTTTATTGATGTCTATCCAATGCCAATCTCCTTTTATATCGGTAAACCTCATGGTATTGGTCCGAAAATGACTGAGGACTGGTCGCATATTTTCACCGGTTTGAACGTGATGCACGAGGACATTCGTATCCCTATCGATGGATGCTTTGGAAGGCGTGACGTAAAACCATAGTTTAGCTTGGACTATTCGGTCGATGTTGGCCAATCCATTGGTTACTATTGGGAAATATTGTACATGCAAATCAGCAGCAAAATTCCAATCATCAGGAACTAAAAATAAAATAAATTAAAGTATATTAAATATTATGCAAATTACGTTATGCGTTTGATGGGTGTTTAGGGTCAGGGAAAACTAGTGAACTATTTCAATTTAATTGATTAAAATATTCAGTTTTATAGTCTGCTTGCTAGACAAGGTCAAATTTTACTTTCATCTAATCTATCTATAACAATTTAATCGAAAATTAATGTTTTTTTAATATCTCAATTTTTTTATTTACACAAAAACAAATATTTTTTTTTTAATATTAAAAATAAAATAAATAAAATTAATTGAATTAAAAGTTCAAAATTTAATTGATTGAATGTTTTTTTTTTAGTTTAAGCTTAATAAGCAATAAATAGATATTTATTATTCATTTTATTTTTGTTCTGGTATATGGTAAATTTCACGGGCAATGATCTCGGAATAAAGTCGAAATGGGTTTAAAAAAATATAAAAAAATTTCTTGGAGTAATTTGCAGCAATTAGAACGATAAATACGAGTTTTGTCTGCTACCAATGCAGGCCAATGTCTCCCAATTCGCGCCATATCGAGCGATTCATTGACTGGCGTGCGTCTAGAGCAAAGTGATTACACCGCCCCACACATACACACACACGACATTTGCAAAAAAAAATATAATAAATGAAGCATTAATGCGAAAAGCATTGCATTCACGCTAAATGCTCGATGGTCAAGCCGGAAGTAAATGCGACATTATTGATTGATCTACTTAATGCACAAAAGCAAATAGGTGGGCGGGAATGGCTCTTGGGAGCCATGTAATGCCCGCCTACGCCTTCGTTTCCGAGGGATTTCGAACCAGTGTCTGGTTCGCGAGTCTGGAAAGTGAAAGGCTTTTCATCCACTGACCTCTCTGTGGTTCCGCACTCATTGGTTCAAAGGTGCTTTTGATATACATGTTTATGGTCCCATCAGTTGTATGAAACTTTGCTCCTCATGCTAAGCAAAAACCTTGTTTGCATAATCGGCGCGTAATTTAATAGCATTTTATTTATTTTTTTAATTATTTTTAAAAATTAAATTAAAAAAAAATTTTTTTTTTAATTTAAAAATTTAATGCGAAGCGATGGTTCACTGCAGTGCATAAGTACATTGCAGAGAAGTTAAAAGTTTTAAATTTTTTATTATTATCATTGTGTGCCTCTCGCCGCTTCCTATTTATTATGTAAATTGTTATAAAGAGAATGAGTTTGCGTTCCCACAATAACAGACAGACCGGCACCTGATGTGGTCGGTCGGCGGCGCGACGGCGTTAATTACTCTAACGTGACAAGCGGCGACCGATCGATTCTTTTTTGTCACTGGTGAACGATGTTTTAGCACCCAAGTTTAAATTCGGTCTTCATAACGCTTTTTCATCAGTTTGTTTGATTTGCGTATGGTTTTTACAGGAGTTACGAGTTATTTCTAAAAATAACTTATCTGAAAAGCATGGAATGAAAATTGACTTCAACCCAGTCAAAACAATACGAACTGATATAAATGATTGTTGATTTAAACCAAATCGCTTTTTAATTTTTTTTAAATGCACTTTTTGGGTCAACGGTCTAATGTAAACATACTCAAATAGATATCACTCGTATATGTTTAAAAAAAATTATTTTATTTATTTAGTTGTAAACAGGTACCGGTAATTAAGTTACATAAAAATCGCAATATTAAAATTTTCATTTAAAAAAAAGTTTTTACTTCACAAAATTTACCCGTGTTTATGAGATTTGTAAACTATAAAAAATTGTTTATTATATTAAAATTAATAATATTTAATAACTTTCAATTTTCATTTCTCAACTTCGATATGAAACGTAAAAAATTCTTTGATTTGATTATTTAAAAAAAAAAATTTTTTTTGCGCATAAAGTGTAAACTTAATGTCAACAGATATACTTCAAATCAGCTGTTTAACCTTGACTCTGGTTGACTCTTTACAAGAGAAAGCACAGCTGATCTACTTGCACGCGCGTTGTCCACCTCCACCCTTCCCAACCGGGTCCGGGCCGATCTTAGAAGGTCCCTATTCAGGTGTCACTCTCCCAGCTGTTGACCCACATATTCTATAGGGCACACGATGACCCACATAAAAAATAACCCCTAATCCCTCTAAACCACATTCCCGAGCGACTTTATTCATATTTCATTGCATAGATTCGTGGATGCGGAAGTAAGAAGAATAAAAATGTAATTATTTATTTTCTTATCTTTAAAAAATGATTTTTATTGAGAAATTGCAACGGGGTAAATTACCTTGTTTGGCCATGGTCAAGATGATTCTAGTCCTCGCGTGATAATCATCTTCGGCCTCTTCGAAAACGGGCCCAGGCTCGAAAGCGGGCGAATCGCTCTGCATTCCGTACGAATCGATGAGTTCGGTCACGGACGGGATCTTTGGCAACACTTTGCCACTGACATTCGGCGCTCTTTGTAGTCCCAGCTTGCTCAGAATCTGCTGTTTGATAGCCTCTTTGGTCAGGTTGATGACCTCTTCGCGCACGCGGCACCGTGAACAGTTCGACGCGACCGTTACTCCGGGCACGCGCTGCTCGTCGTCGTATGTCGGCGACTTATCGGTGCCAGACGAAGTGCCGTTACCAATTGGAATGCGTGGACTCGTGCGGACGGGAGGCAGCTGACGGGACGCGATAGCCGCATGCACCGTCACGAGCACGAACGGAAACACGAGAAAGGTGGGAGCCTTCATGGCTGCACGGTGGACACCTCAGGAGCATACACACTAGTCGAACCAACAAGTGGACACGCCAGGTCGAAAAGATGCACTCGCAGGAGCGCGCGAGCCGCGCCGCACTTTTATAGAGAAAGGCGCGGCAATGACGTCGGATGGGACCCCACCCCTCCCGCTACTTTTCGCCGTCGTCGTTCTGAGCAGCTCTGTAGGTGTGGACTTCAGCCTTCATTGTCACGGCGAACCAATAAGAAGGACTTTGTCCGATCTCATGATCGATTCGCAGACCCCCGCGCGGTCGCCGAGCGCAACTTGTGCCCGGCGACTGCTTTTTGTTGACGCGCGATTTTCCAAGTGCGCGATCGACAGCTACCGTATTCATTTCACTTCCCTAACCCTTGAGTTTAACTTTTTTTAAATATTGTTTTATAAATTTCAGACTTTGAATTCTAGTTTACGTAAGTTTAATTTGTTCATTTGAAAAAGATTAAGTTTCGTTTTTAAAAAGTTAAATTTTTATTACGCGAAAATGTGGATTTGAGTTAATTAATTTTCATTATCGTCGTGTTGAATTTACTCGTTCCGCTAAATAAGAATTTTAAAGTGCTGTAATTTTCTTATGAAACTGTTAAATTACTTTTTTCAAATGGAAAACTATAAAGAAACAATCAATTCTATTATTATAATTTAATATTTCATGGAAAACAATTGCATCGTCTTTATTTAACTTCTTTTAATTCGATTTTATGGTTTTTCGGTTTTGAGTTTCAATAATAGAAATACAAGAACAACCATTTAACTATCACCTATTATTCCAAATCCTGTCATATATAAATACCCCTAAAATAAAACAAATGTAAAAAGTGCCATTTGATTTTCCCTTTTGTCATTTGATATTTACGATAAAAAAGGCGTAATAAATCACTGTTTAAGCAAATAACTCGTATTTTAAGAGCAAATTCAAGCTTTTTAAATTGTACCTTGTAAATAGTTAGTAAAGATTTGGTTGAAATTGCTTAATTTAATTCAATGTACTACTGCGCTTACGACCGATGGACAGAAATATGTCACGGCTCTCCTTTTTCGTTCTCCCGCCACCGTGTCGCCAAGTAAACACCCTTTAAAGAATGAAAAAAAAACTGGCCACGGAGATTAGTTAGTAGTTCTTTCCAAGTCCTTGAAAAGAAGAGCAAAATTTCAGTTGCAGCTTCTCAGGTATCTTGGTCCCCTCTGTTGCCCTCTTCCAGGTCGGGCTCTCAGCTGTCAAAGGCCAGGACCTGTTCGAGTTTCAACACAGATTCTCTTTTAACATGTCAAAGCATTTGCACAGTAGCCCCAGATAAACTAATTCATTAACATCTTGTAAATGCTGTAAGTGTAACACAACACTCTGCAACCTGCAAGCTTAATTTTTTGCTTCTTTTCGGAACTCTAAATAATGTTTAAAATGGATCCATGAATCCAAAGTACAATAAGCTAACAAAATATATAATGGAATGTATTGATAAAAAGATACCCAATTGGAAAAAACTAGGTCAATAATTTTTATTTTTTAAT
Organism: Henia vesuviana; assembly: GCA_034696185.1. NCBI lineage: Eukaryota > Metazoa > Arthropoda > Chilopoda > Geophilomorpha > Dignathodontidae > Henia > Henia vesuviana. The sequence goes on along the minus strand of JAQFZU010000144.1, from coordinate 29,464 downwards.
TTCCATTTTTTTCAAATAAAAGTGTTTTTTTTAAATAAATTTCAAGAAAATGGATTTTTTTCTTTTCTATTTTTTGCAAAAAACTTATAATTACTGATCTTGAAACTTTTTTTTGATTACGTAAAAAATAGCTGATGAAGATGGTCTAAATGTGTGGACTTTCTTTTGGGCTCAAGGCCACGCCTTCATATCACTTGTCTGTGAAATGAAACCATTTCAATTTCTCTTTTTAATTTTTTTTGAAGGATTTCGTAAAACTTTAACTGGGAAATGCAGAAATTTTTAATTTATTCCATTTGTTCAAATATTAACTTATAAACGTTTTAACAATTGAGATTGCGATCCCGCAATGGCCTTGCGCACTTCGAGCGGCCTTAAATTTTTTATGATTTTTTTTTGATCATGTTCAAGGGTCTACCATTCTTAAAATAGCTCAACTACATTCGTCCCTCGCCCTGCAATGCCGAGAAGAGCCTTAACTTAGGATTTATCATTATCTCTAACAAAACCCACGTAACGGGACCTGTTTAACCGCTCAGCTGTTCCATTATACACTCAGCTGTCGTTTAACAAACCCGTGGTCGCAGTCTTGCTGCACTTACCTGTTTTTTACTTATTTGAAAATTTAAAATATTCCGTTTATTATGTAATGTTGTTAAATAAACGTATTTAAATTTGATTTTGAAGTTTGTTTTGCGGATGGAAAATTTATTGACTGGTAGTTAGTATAAAAAAGTGTTTTAAACTAAATAGTTTATCAAGTTGTTAGTGATAATTTTTTTTGGTACATTTTTGTTAATTATTGATTTTAAGAGTTTATTCTTAGAATCGAAAACAAGATTAATTTGCGCGTGGTGATAAAAATGTCCTGTTTAAATTGTTGTTAATTTTGCAGCAGTTTTTGTAAACAGAATATAATTATGCAAAGAAAAAGTTTAAAACTACAAGATAATATGAATTCTTAAGATTTAAGATTTAATATAAATCTGTTTGAAATATTATTTTTACAAATTTGCATAATTTCATAAATATTTATCAAAAATTCAAAATGTTTAAATTAAATTTTGCAAAAACAAACTCACCAAAATTAAGGGTCACAAACATTGAATTTGTTGCGTAGTGTTGAAAGACGTTTTGCGATATAACTTTTAAGTATTAGTATCAAATTGGCAAATTTTACAATGAACAATTAATTTTTAACAATACAATTTTAAGCAAATTGCATTTATAAGTGAATTAGGCCGGTTAATGTTTGATTATAACCACAAGATGCAAACTGATGTTTTTTCTAATTTAAATCTGCCAAGGACATTGATAACATTTTATTCAAATTAAGCATTTTTTTATGCCAACTACTTGAAAATTATAACACTTTCTAAGCTTAAGAATTCTAAAAATTTTCAGAATACAAGCAATAAAAGTAATGAATCAGAATGACTTTTTCACGCTCCAAATTCAGGTTTTACTTGTGTTTGGTCCGGTATTGCTGAATGATGACCACAACAACTGACCACCTGTCGCTTTATAGTTGATAAATACAATAAGTTATATAACTAAAAACCAAAACTTGTCTCAGCAACTTTACTTTAACCAAACTCAATAAATAAATTAAATTTGTGATTTTATTGACAATTTTTAGGTCGCACATAAATCGAGGACCTGTCGTGATGGACTTTCCAAGATTTATGTGCAGAGGGTCAGAGTTGACTTTTCCACTGTCCCTTATCAGTAACCAAATCTGACTGGTTTTTCAAGTGATTAGTTGTTATCTACTTTTTAAAAATGATGTCTCAGAGTCCACATACCCGGTATATGATGACTAAAAACGGAAGCATTGTACAAATTCCCGCACTTCAATTCTATTACGTAAGCATAAAAGGGATGCCCCTTGACAAGGTCAAATATTTTTATTTTTCACATTCCTAAGTCAGATCGTCATCTTCTCCCACGTAACTGCAACAAAATGAAGGAAAAAATATGGCACGTGCTTTGCACAAAACCAATTCGAGTCTTTTTAAATGAATCAAACGAGACATTTAATCTTATCGTCAATGTCTCTCTTAGATTGATATGTACGTATTACAATTGGTAATCAAAATAAAAATGAAATTTATTTATATAAAAAAAAATAATTTAATTGCCACGTGCTGATCATTTACTGTAAACTACAAATGAAACGCTAGGCAACAGCGTTTAATAAACTGTTTTTAAATATAGTTAAATTTAGACTGAAATTAAGGTATTTATAATTCGTTCACGAATTTCTTTTACTGCAAACCCGGTTTTGCGATTACGAATTTCATTTTTATGTTAACTTTGGCTTAAAATGTATAAAAATATTTGCAACATTGATTTACTGTTAGTATTAGAATTTTGCAATTAAAATTGAGGTTGGTCTATACGATGACATAATTATTTGGTATTTTTTATTTCTATTTATTTTTTATACAATATTGATAAAATAGAGGTCAATCCACTATTAATAACAAATTTAACTTTTAATCTCCACATTTGAATAAATAGTTTTTTTAGAAAAATAAATTTTTGATTAATAATAAAAATTGTAAATTTAACATAGACATTTTAAGAATCTAGATTAAGCCTTTTTATTCAGCGTAATTTGCAAGTGGAAAATAGGACTTTCGCTTATAGTTTCGAAATAGTTAAGAAAGCGAAGCCAAGGTCTTTGTGGTGTCAACAATTTCGGCTTTAAAACATGTTTGGCCTTTTCCAAGTGACCGTCGCCCTTTGGCGTCACGTCACGTATGCCAAAATGAAATTGATATCCACGTTTGAGACTAAATATACGATGATGATTATGGGGAATATATTCACCCACGCTTATTCAGTTTCTTCGCCGAATATGCACTGACCCCGTCCCGGGTCACAGGCAGAATAGAGGGGAGGGGAAAAAATGTTGACTGGTAGGAAGGCGCCCCTCTGGTTGCCATATTGGCGCCACAATGACAGTCTTGAAAAACCTGTTGGTATGTGATGGAGAAGGTCAACATCATCATTTTCAGCATCACTTTTTTCTTAACTCTTTCGTTTTATTTTTAGATTAATTTATCTTGTTGCGATCCTGTATATAAAATCAATTTTAAAAATAAAAATAACAGATTTTTTGCTTTACTTAAAAATAAGTGATTTTCTATTTAAATCGTTAATTTTTTCTACAACTCAGAATTGTTATCTGAATATTAAGTATTTTTGTCCCGTTTCGTTGGCAGTGTAGGTGAATGAACTTTTTACTGGATGACACTCGTTCATTACTCTACTTGACTCAAGTTGCGCAGGCGGCAGCGACCGTGTCGGCGTAGTTGGCGTCGACAGTTTGAGCGGCCTTGTGTGGCCTTCACTTTATTAGATACCACAACCTTGTCTCTGGGTTTTAAAAAAATGTTACTTATTAACGGAACTTTTTTTTATCTAGAAATTCCTTTTAAATTTTTTTTTTATATTTCTTTGATAATACCAAATTTCGTTTTATTTTTCTTGGAAAAGTAAAATTTCAAGTAAAACCTGATTATCAATTTCAATTAAAAAATAAAATCATAAATTTTAAAAGTAAACTAAACCAAATCAGTTTTCTATTTATTTTTTAACATTTTTTTTTAAGAATTTATTTTTAAAGTGTTTTTAAAGACACTAATCATCATGAAGTTACAATACTGCGATTGACAACTTTCTTACTTATCTATTTTTTATTGACAGAAATCTTTCTCAAATTCCAAATACATTTTTAAAAATTAATGCAACCAAAGAAGTTACAAATATGTTTGACAAAGTAAACCGATTTAACTTATAATTTACATTTATATATTGCAATACTTAATATAACGTTAATATTATATTGTAAAGACAATAAATTGAAATATTTAGAAATACATTTCCAGAAACTAAATTTAATACTCTGAATATTTGAATTTAAAGGTTGCAAATCTTTTTAAAATAAATTTCTAGAATGAAATTTATATTCAAAAGCAAAAAAAGTAAAGTCACGACTATAAAGATAGTAACTTCAAATACATTACAAAAAATTAGATACATTTTTTGACCTGTAACTTAACCCCTCTTAAAAGTCACAAAATGTATCACTAAGCAGACTAAATCGTAATAAAATAAAAAAAATATTTGATTAAAAGTTAACTTTTCAGTATAATCTTCAAATAAAAACTTGTTCAAATCGGGTGATTTTCAGGCCTCCAAAGGCTCGTGATGTGTATAATCACATTAATTTCAAATTAGTCTTTATGATTTCTAAAATGCCCTTGGAATAAATAGTGGTTACAACTCTCACTTTTCATCAATTTTTGATAAAAAAAAATCAAGATAAGATTTGGTCAATTAAGAAAATTAATAAACACGTGGCATCTATAAGGTGCTTTACATAATTTTTCAAATGTAAAGATCTATTGGCAATTAGTAATTTGATTAGAGTTTAAACAAAATTGTATGTAACTCGTTATATAAATTTAATTATTTTCTTTCAAACGTCATTTTCATGTCAGGTGAATTGCACTTGAAATATTTTTGGATGAAGTTTGTAGTTTATCAGGACCATGACCTCATATTCTTTATCAAGGTCCTTTAATGAGATCATCTTAAACAATACAAATTAATTTCTTTCAGAGTTTAATGCGTCACTAATATTATCTCGAATTTTTACATGTCATTTTACAAAAAAAATTAATTTTAATTTACGTAGTGGTTAAAAATTTAATATGCGATGCTTCATACACGTGCAGAACATTTTAATATTAGTTTAGTTCACGTGATAAAAACGTGATAATTAAATAAAAGCCTAAAATTGATTTTTGAAAAATTAATTTCAATCATTTATTTAACGCACAGTAAGTTTTTTTTTTTAAAAAAAAATCTATATTGAACAAAGAAATGTATTTGTGAATGTGACAACAAAGAACAAAAAATTGTTTTAAAGATTAAAAATAAAAAAGAAAACTGATTATGATTCATTGCTTCTTTTTACTAGATAACGAAGTTCAGAGTTAATTGCACTCTAATTGATGAGATGGAAAAAAATCATAAGTGCATCTGTTCCAGTTAAATCTATTGACGAATATACTTCACTACGTAGCTCGTGAATTTTTTTTTTACAAAAATTAATATTTAAAAAAAGATTACATAGAAATTAGTTTGTAGCAAACTGACCTATGACCGGATCATCTTTCTTTGCCGGCGCCCAGGCGCCGAATACCATCTATTTTCCAAACGTCTTGCTTATCATCACCCACACTTTGCTACATCTGATAACTAACCATAACGAGCTTATTATTTAATAAAACAAGTTAAATTTTTTTAAAATTTATTTTATTTCCTCGTGACCGGGTGTATGACGTGCAATTTCTTAATTATTGGACCCTCATCAACTTGCTATTCACCACAACAAGTTTTTAGCTTTAGTTCGGTATTAATGACGTCACATTGAACCAGTTGGGTGTTGACATGAGGAAAAGATAAAAAAAAATACAGCCAGACGTTTCCGATTTCAGGAAGACGAACTTGGTGAATGATAGTAGCAATTAGCAGACGACACAAAATTATAGCGTCTGGTTTCTTTCATTTCGATCGCTTCTAAATCCCTAGGTGGGCCTTCAGTCTGGCTTTTATTTTCATTAAGCAAATTAGGGTGAAATGGGAAAACTGAAACTAATGGTAAATATGTATGATTGGAAATGATTTTGTATTGTTTAATATTTGAAAAATCATTTGATTTCATATATTTATTTAATCAAGATACAAAATTGTTGTTTTTAAACTTTTAAAAATAATGATTTCTGGTTATAAGCAATTTTTTAATAATTGTTTCTTAGTATATTATTGTTATAAATAGTAAGAGCACTTAATTTAAACTATTCTTAATCAAATAGTAATTGTTGAAAATTATGTGGTTACGAATGGAATTAGGAAATGGACAGAACGACATCTGTTAACCATTTATTCACTTATTATTTTATTCAACAGAAAGTTAATTTTATCGATAAGTTATTCGTGTAATTTATGTTAAAAAAAACATTCTAATATTCCTCTACTTTTTACAAAAGTAAAAGTCATGAAACTTCAAAAAATGTAAATTTGAATAAAATGTAAAATAAATATTTTTTTCCCTTCGTTATAATTTCTTGATAATTAGCAAAACTTATACTCCTTTGACGTAAAAAGCAATTACAAACACCATAACCCTTAAAAATAACAAAATTCCAATAATTAATTATACAAAATTCAAATTAATATCTAAACAAATTTAAAACCACCAAAAATCAAAATTCAAATTTCAACTAAATTAAAACGGTGTATAATTAGTAGTCAAGTAAAGTAAAGCGGTTGTGGCTTCATTAGGTTGAATATAAGTCTGAACAGTCGAATGTCCATCATCGACCGAAAGCGATTCTTGAAACGGCACGAGATTGGTCGAGTCTCTCGCAGATCCCGTAGCATCCGACCCGTGTAACAATTGTATAGTCGAATTACTCCCTAAACTATTCGCATGAATAGCGAACGGCATCGTTGCTTCACTCATGTCATCATTCCCGTGCAACTGTCCATCGCTCGGCAAAAGAATCACCGACTGCGTCACGGCAGTTGCCATTTTATCCGATCCACCGACACAAAACTGAGTTCCAGACACTGTCGTGCAACTTGTTTGTGACTGACTCGTCGAACTCGAATCGACACCAATTTCGTGTAACCTCACGTGTCTTTTGAGCGCATAATTCGTATTAAATCGTTTATCGCAAATTTGACATGAAAATGCACGCGGTTTTTTATGTATCGTTTGCACGTGTTTGCGCTGCACCGAACGAGTTTTAAACGATGCACCGCAAATCTCGCATAAAAACGATCGCACGTTCGAATGGACGGCCTGATGTTCGAGTAAATGTGCCTGCGAACGACAGTATTTATCGCAGACGGAGCAGCGGAATTGAATTTCGAGGGCATCGACTGTCGAGTGAATAACTCGGTGTTGTTTGAGAGCATCGGTTCGTTTAAATGCTTTTCCACAAAAATCGCACAAATACGGTCTTTTGTTCGTGTGGACGTTATTCACGTGTCGGATGTAATGTTCCTTGCGTTTCGTTTTGTAAACGCATTTGTCGCATTGAAACAATCGTCGCACGCTCGGACTCGATTCTCGATGAACCCGTAAATGACGTTGAAAACGGTATTGTTTTGTTGTTTGATAAGCGCATTCGTTACACTGAAGAAGGTCTTTGGGTTGTTGTTCCTCATCGTCTCGCTCGTGTTTGATTTTCATGTGTCGAACTAAGAGTTTCATGCTGTCGGTTTTGTAAGCGCAATGTTTGCATGGTATAATGGTTGAACTGTGGCTAATTTCGTGTCGACGCATATGGCTGAGACGGATGGATGTGAAATTGCATTCTTCGCATTTGTATAATGTTGTTATCTTCAATTAAAAAATAAATTTTAAAATTTTTATTAAATTTTGTTAACATTTTTTAGTTACTTTTTTGTGAATTTCTAAGTGTTTCAGATAATGGCTCTCTCGTTTCGTTTTAAACGAACAAAGTTTACAGAAGAATTTAAATGGCGTTAATTCTTCGTAGTTTTTTTTAGGTTTTGTTTTGACATAATCTTCGATTTTATCTTAAAATAAATATTTTTTAAGTTATAAAATAAATATGACGTCAACTTTACCATTAACTTACCATTAACTAGCGGTTCTGGCTCCATATTCTCTGTATCCAATCGATGAGGATCGATCTGATTATTTTCAAGATGTGAAGTGGCAGTTTTGTCGGCAGTTTTAGTAGAAATCTAATTTTAAATTAACATTATTTTAGTCAATAATGATTATTAATAATATTTTTGTTACCTTATTTATAACAAATTTATTAGATGTTTTAAGGCACGCATTTATATGTCGCTTTGTTTTATTATGAATTCGCTTCATGCGATATTTCTCTTTAATCCTTTGACTCGGTGAACGACTTTGGTGAATTATAACTGAAACTACTCGAGGATGTGAATTTTCGGATGACAGTAATGTCAGCACATCTCCTTTAATAATGTCGCAGGTAATAGCTTTGTCCAGATGCATCTCTGATTATCATAAATCTCAATAAAACTAAAAAAAAAATTAAATTTTGTTTTTATATATACCTTTACATTGCACATTATTATTTTCATTAATTGCAGCTATTCTTTTTAAAGGCTGTCGTTGAGCATCAAAATTTAATTTTAGCCTCTCATAAGCGTTTAGTATTTGATCCCATTGACCTCGTAAAATATATTGATTGTTTGGTTTTCCTGATTTTTCTACTGAAATCCCACACTTTTCAGTCAGTGATGACAAAAGCAAATCAGGATTTTGTGAAATGGAGTTAAGAATATCGTTTTCTATAATCACTTGAACTTGCGAAAATATCTAAAATAGAATTTAATTATTAATTGTTTAAGCGAGTAATTAATTAAAATTTACTTTAATGTTTCCTAAGTCCAAATTTACAAGAGTTGGTTCAGTTTTGCTCAATATTTCAACTTGTTCTGTTGAATATGAATAGATCTCATCACCTAGAATTAATTATAAAATTTGAGTTATATGATTAAACAAATTTAAAATAAATATTACTTTTTACTCCAGTATTAACATCATTGTAAGTGACAAATAAATTTGGATGAGTTAAGTTCACATCCATATTTCTAGTGCCTTTGCCCTTTCGATCTGAGCTCGGAACAAAATTAAAGTCAAGACTTCATTAATATGTACCAAATTTCTAAAACTTATTTCCTCGATTTAGATAAATATTTACAATAAGCAGAGACAAACTTTAGCAATCAGAGGACACTATAATTGGTTGGGATTGGTTTCCGAAAAAGATAAACTTTAGTAATTCTCAGTCTCAGCACCAGACGGCTTAAATCACACGTCTGGGTTCGGATCGAGGTCTCCTTAGAACCGAAAGACCATGCTTAAATGTAAAATGAATGTTATTATTATTTGATCTGTAAAGACCCATCTCACAGATCAGAATTATGTGGAAGATATTTCAAAGGATTAGAAGTATGCATAATACATTTTAATTGATTCAATCAAATTTTAATAATTATATTTATTCAGATGTTTTGAGTAGCCAAGTAATCAAGTGTGACGATCACCTTAATTGCACTGGACCAGCGAAATCAACATGCGTTCTCGTAAACAAGTAAATAGAAATAAAAATAAATTAATGTAGTGCTAATAATGTTATTTAAAGGTTTAGGTTTTGTTCGGGAAGAAGTAATTATAATGGTGAAAATAACAATAGCAAAGAAAAAAGAAAACAATCGCAAGGGAAAGATGCACAGCGGGAGTTTTATAGTTATCATTTCTGTCCGATTTTGGAAACTATTGGCGCAATCGGATTTGTAAAACAATTGCAAAATATTTTAAAATGTCATTCGTAATTCGAATTTTCATACAGGGTACTACAATTTTGATTGGTTTACAACTTGTAACTCAAAAACACATTTGGGGTCCACGGAGAACGAATTTAAACGAAGTTTTAAATTGCATTGCATTTAATAATTCGTTGCGACAAAGTCCCTTGCGATTAGGAATACTCTCTGATCAAAAACCATCGACGAGTAACGAAAAACATACGGAAGATGATGACAATTTAGCTTTTGATAGTGAAGATTTTGAAACTGGAGAAGACAATTTAGTTTTTGATTGTGAAAATTTTGAAACTGGAGATTCTAATGGTCCGAAAATCGAAAAGGATGATGAACACAATAGCATTTTCTCTAAATTGGAATTGGATAAAATATTAGCCGAAAATAATCCGTATATTTCGGATGTGCAAAACCAAGTTGGACTTGGTTTGTCAACTATCGGACGGCCGGAGGAAGCATTAGATTACTTCAAAGCCGCGTGTCAATTAGGTGAAAGAAAAGCTTGTTTTAATGTCGGGATCTGTTACGAAAGTGGATTAGGAGCTGAAAAGGATCTTGATAAAGTTTGTCCTAACAGGATAATATAATTGAGTAATTGAACTTTTTTTTATTGTTTTACTACTAAGGCTAAAGAATTTTACCAGAAAGCTGCAGAACTTGGTCACCCAGGTGCCACATATAATTTAGGTGTGATTTATGTAGGAAGCGACAATGAAAGCGAGTTTGAGAAAGGTGTGGAATTGATGGAAATGGCGGCTAACATGGGTGAAGCTCAAGTAAATACACTTTTAAATGGAATTTTAAATATTTTATTAAATTACCTTGTACTTTATTTCAGGCTCAGAAATTTCTAGGTATTCATTATCTGGAACGTGAAGAAATGGACAGAGCATTTGAATTTTTAACCTTGGCTGTTGAAAATCAAGTAAAATTAATCATTTTTTTAAATGTAAATATTAAACAAAACTTTAATTTACCTTGATAACAGGATTCAGATTCTCAATATTATCTCGGATTATGTTACGAATACGGTTGGGGTGTTGAAAAGAACTTAGCATCGGCTGCTGATTTATATTCAAAAGCAGCCAAAACTGGTCATTTAGATGCAACTTACAATCTTGCAATTTTTCACGAACTAGGACTTGGAGGTGATAAAAAAAGCAGTTTTTGATTAAATAGTAAATTACAATCAATTATTTATTAGGCCTTCCTGAAAATTCAACTGCAGCGTTGGAATTATTTAGACATGCTGCTAAAGGTGGACATCAAGAATCCATTCAGAAAATCAGTGCCAGTAAACAAAGTTTTATTTAGTTATGCATTGCGTATTTACAATTTTTATTGGATATTTTCAGATTTCAATCGTATAAATCGGTTAACCAATTCAGCATCAGATTCGAAAATCAGCCATATTTTAAATAATACACCCATTGTATTAAATAAGAGTCACGGTTTTTCAGATTTGAGAAATCAAATTTTTTCGCTTCAAAGCAAAAATAGAAAGAGAGATTCAGTGCACCGTTCTAATGATGATGAATTCATTAATTATTTGTTCAACAAAGAAGCTGTTACAGTTACTAATTTCTAGTTAATTAGTTATATTACGAAATTACATATTCGTTGCAACTGTATTGTAAATCTGTATATTATCTTTTTTGTATATTAGTTACAAAAAATATAACTTGCACAAGAAACTGAGTATATTTCGATTAAATGGAAATTTTACACAAACTTACTGCAAGAATTAAAAGATATCCATTACACAATCCTCTAAAAATCCTTTATAAATCGCCATAAATTTTGCTACGAATGCTTCCAAATGATAAATGCTTTTATTACCCAATTGCAATCTATGTTCATAAAAAGCAGCCATTTGTACCACATCTGCTTTGAGTTGACCGTCACAATTGGCCACCAGTTCGCTTAACAATCCCTAGCAAAATTTAAAAAACAAAATTTAAAATTCTTATTGCTTTATTTTTAGTGTTATCACCTTAAAAATGATATCCGACGGAATGCAGTGTGTTATTAACTCGTATAATCTTCCACGAACTTCATATAATCTAAATATTCAAAAATTACTTAAATATTTATCAAACTAATAATGATTTACCTTCTAGGACTTTGTTCTTGAATTATCATATTCGCAGTATCGGCTAAAAACAATTCCCAATCAGGGGCAGGCAAATCTTGGTTTGCTTGAAATGGATACCTTAAAAAAATTTTTTTAATTTCGAGATTGAAATCAAATTGTATCTCATTCCTCACTGTTGAACTTTAGCTGCTTCACACATTAGCAAAGCTTTTCGTAAATTTCTTTCACTTTTTTCTGCGATATTCTTCGCTAACTCGACCGGTAACGTTAAATTCTCTTTTTTGCAGACAAATTGTAAAATATGAACTATCTGAACATTAATAAATATTAAAGGGTTTGATGTATTAATTTATAAAATCTAACTATTCTCACTTCATCGATTGTGGGTGCAGCGACTCGAATGCCCAGACATCGACTTCTGATGGCCGGTATAACTTTACTCGTTGAATTACAACATAATATCAAACGGCAGGTTGATGTATATTTTTCCATCGTTCTCCTTAGCGCATGTTGAGCATCTTTCGTCAGACGATCAACTTCGGCCAGCACAATTACTTAGAAATTAATTGCAAAATTAGTCATTTTATTTTACTCGTATACTGCTATTTAGTTATAGCAATTATACCTTTAAATCCTTTTTGGGTTGTTGTTTCTAATTGATGAGTTTGAGCTGCATTTTTCAGTAATTCTTGTATGACGACTCGGTCGTATATGCCCACATCGCTAGGATTTACTTCGATGTGGTAATTACTGGCGATAGTACTTATTTCCAATTTCTTCTTAGAAGGAGTTGTAAATGTTTGCTGTTCTATACGTAATTTTTCAACCCCAGCGCCATAAATTTCTTTCAGAATGCACATAATTCTCGTCTTTTTACCCGCGCCTGACGGACCGTACACCAATAAATGAGGGAAATCACTACTTTGTACCTGAGATAAAATAAACCATTTATTTTGGTTTTATGAATGTACTGTATTACTTACAAGGTTTTTCAGATGTGCTGCTTGTTCTTTGTGATAATCCAACTTATTGAGAGCAGTGGGTCTGTATTTATCAACCCATAAACTCATGTTGAAATATTAATTCACCTGATGTTATTATGAAAGCTATGAATCTTTTGCACCGAATGCGATTTAATGCTAGAAGCCAAAAGGTAGATTCAAATCAAGGGCAAATGGCAGAACGATAATCAAGAGATCTCAAAAGTAAAAGTATGTTCAATCGTTTCGTCGTCCAAAAAAAAGCAAAAGGCGCCAACAATTTCGTATCTTCTTTGGTTGGTTACATCTGAGTTGTCTAAAACCTGGAATTATAATTTGAGGGAGAGCATTCTTAGCAACATTAGTAGTTTTAAACCACTGATGTTGTTACAAGCACAGATAAAAAACAAAAACTGCTGAAAAAAGTGATTAACTTGAAATAAATTAATTTGTCCTTGGTTTCACTTCAATAACTATTTCTTCACCAATATTTTTGCTATAAAACAACACCGGAGTTTAGATATCTCCATCACTTGCGAAGACGTGCCGGACGTGCGTGGTGGAAATGAAATTCTGCAGCGAAAACAAAATCTTTTAAATATTGGATAAAGTACAAACGTATTACGAAAACCAAGTAAGATCTTCAAGATGATATTTAATTTAGTAATTATCGTCTACATCAAACTTTTAGATATTTCATTTTCATAAGCTGATCAACAGTATTCATTAACTTGATAATGTATTGATATTCCTAGCGATGCTGGACACAAGCAAAACAAGTAGCATCAAATCTCTTTTATTACGAGCCTGGAGGGAGCGATGGTCTGATTTGCAATGGGGAATTTATATCAAACAAGTATTACCGCGTGGAGTTAGTGGCGATGTGTATAACTTGGCAGGTAAATTATTGAAAGCAGCAAATTCTTAATTTTTTCTTTAAAACAAATTAATTTATATTTTAGATTGCATTTTACAACAAGCATTGATTGGCCCAGGACCGAATTTATTAGTTCTTTCTTACTTGAAACAATGTCTCAGTTCTAAAGTCAGTAAAATAATAATTCATAAATAATTTAATAACTCAATGAACATTCTTTAGGTTGTTTCGTACGGAGCAGTACTACAAAGCATTAGTAAATATCAACTATTTTCTAAACCACATTGTGTTTTAAGCTTATTAGATTTTTTAAAGAGTATTCAAAGAAGAATAAGGTAGTAATTGAAATAATGATTTACTCACATAAATTAAATTGAAAAATGCTAGTTGTCATGGAAATGCTGACGATTGTCTCTCGTTCTGTGTATCGATGCTCAATTGCGTCCATTGGCTGTACTCATGCAATTTGCAGTCAATGCAAAAACTTGCAGAGCTCAAACACTCGCCCGAACATTCCAGTATAATCGATAAATCGTGTGAATTATTGAAATTGTTTATGGATTCAAACTTTGTCAAGGCGTTATTATACATAGGCAAACACGAAGATCAATGTAAATTACGATTTCTAATTACGATTTATATAAATCATAAACTTTTTTAAATTTCAGCCGTTTACAATCAGGTGTTGCAGAAATGTGTTGAGACGGAAGCACCTCTAGTCCAAATGCAAGGTTCTGTCGTTGCAAAAGATACGATTGATCACGTCATAAAAGCCATTAACACGTAATTTAACATTAATAAGAAATAAGAAGTGAATGATTTTAGTTTTTGTTTCATTTAAGGCTCGATTCAGTAGCAAACGTTTCGATTTCACCAACATTTGCAAGCTCACTAATATCGAGTTTAAATGGTTTGCTGGCTCTTGATGCAGTTTTGAATCCAACGAGTGATGTACAAGCTTTAGTCGATCAAATAATGCTGCTTCAAAGAATGCAAAATCTATCATGGCCTGTTGTTTACTGCGAAATGATCCGAGCATGTTTAATGGGATTAACGGATGCTTCGTCCGCAAATGACGACTTGAAATGGTCTTCGTTCACATTCCTTAAATTACCACAAATTGTTGTAAAACTTCATCAGAATTCATCCGATTTGGAAGATGGGCTGCAGTTATTACTTAATTACACGCCATTACTTGATTTAGCAGACATAAAGTGCAAGTAAATGGAAAAATTTTAAATTCTCTAATTTCTCCTTGTAAATTATTTTTATTTTCATTTAGTAACGACTGTATACAATTTCTTTTGAATGAAGTTTTTATGAAGACTGGATTACTAAATGAAGCGCAGGCAAAAAAATTACTGCAACGACGGTAAGATGCAAATTTTAGCTTATTAAAGTTAAATTAAACCTATAATTGAACTTTGCAGGCAATCTGAGAGCAATAAAGTTGCCCATCGCTCTCCGGAACAACAGAAGGCTCAACCTAGCAATCCCGATTTAATACTGAGAGCTGAGTCTACTGTTGCTAGTATATTGAAGACTCTAGATGCAGATTATTCGAAAAACCAGGATGCATTACTAGGAGTATTGTGTCATATGATGACTGGTAAAAGTTTTGAATTGATTCTTGCGGCTGCTGCAGCGACAGGAAAATTGCAAAGTTTTGTTGTCAAATTAATAAAGTGAGTTTTTAAAATTGTAAAATTAAACTCGTAAAAATATTAATTTTTTTTTTAGATTTAATGAATTCAGTAAGCAAATTAATGGAGAAGGAAGCAAAGCATCTCAAACGCGAGCATTGTTATTCGACATTACATTTCTCATGTTATGCCACATAGCGCAACAGTATGGCATTGAGGTTATTAAATAGTCATTAATTTCGTAATGAAATAATAAAATTAATGAAATTTTTAGGTGGTTACATCAAACGGAGAGACGAAAGATTCGTTTTTTGAGCAATGGGCGAACGAATCTTTAGCTGAAGGAGGTAAATACAAATCACCAGATTTGATTTTGCAACATTCGGAGCCAGGTAAAGTAGATATTCTTCTCTCGCAATTTAATAACAGCGATGGAGATTTTAAAACGAGGTTTGGTTAAACTCGAAACACAAAATCGGATAATGAATTTAATTGAATGTAATCTTAGTCTCGTCAAATGGCACGAAGTTTGTATAAATGCACCAGCAGCAATTAAGGAAATCCTTTTAGCATGGGAACACGGTTGCATTCCAATAGAAAATGTCCGAGTACGTAAATATACTCAAATTTAACACTGAAATATTCACGTATCAAATTTTGTTATTAGCTTATCTTAGAAAATGTGAAAAGCCGCGTTTGTTGTTTACCAGTGTGCATTTCGGCTTGGCTCTGCAGTTACATGAACATTATTCATCATGATCACCGAATAAAACCTATGAGTATTTTACAAGAATTTTTAAAACCTCCATCAGCTACTGATCAGAGCAATACCGATACATCATCTAACCAAGGCTGTCAAGATTCGGCAAATATGTATTATAAAGAAAGGTATAATTGGTTCTAATTAAATTAAAATTTTATTTAAAATTAAAATGAATTGTTTTAGAGCTGGTCTCATGATAGCCATTATCAAACGCATGTTTTACGACGTTCATCCACCAACATTAAATCCTAACAAAATGAAACTTTTAGTTCATCCCTATATTTTGGTCTCCAGAACACCAATATCTCAGTTACTCGAATCTGAATTCTTAGGTTTGCATACCCAAGGTTGGCTCGATTTGAAATATATTCATGCATTGGAGGGATTATTGACGGTTGGTGGCCCCGAGTGGTTTGTTCGAACTTTAGTTCAAGTAAATAATATCTCATTTTAAGCGATAACAAATTAATAAGTAAATCTTTTTTACTTTAGTTGGGCCTCGATTTTATTTACTACCCCGAATTACAATGGTCTGTTAATCTGCTCTTTGCAATTTTCCAATTGGATATCGAATCGTGCACGTTAGCACTGTTAACATCCATCTTACCATCGTATTTACAAAATCTAAATCGAATGGAGGCATTAACCGAACCCTATGCATCTGCTTTAGCTAAACTCACTGTAATGTGTATATTTTCGGCTCTCCAAGCAAAACAAAGCCAAAAAGGTAAAAGAAATACTGAAGTAACATTTGTAATACCAAATTAAACTGCAATTAATTAAAGCTGCAGCCGGTGGTCGGAAGAAAAGTAGTAAAAAGAGAAGAGATCAAGAAGATAATTTTGATTTATCCGATTCCAATCGACCATCGAAGTACAGACGGGTAATGAGCGATGTCGATATGCTCGAGTTGGATGATGCACCCATGGGATTACTTTTAACTGGGAGCAGCCAATCAAATATAAATATGGCAGAGCCACTAAACAAAGCTATAGATGAATTGTTCCGGTTGTTCGGAGTCATAGCTAATGATCATAATCTATCACCGAGAACTCATTTTGTGTTTTTGTTTCTTCAACAAACGGTCGTATGTGGTAAAAGCCATGTGCGAATGATTTTGCAATTCATGCATTTAAATCTGGTAAGTTTTAATATTAAAATTAAAAATTAAAAATTATATTTTATATTTTTTTCTTTTTAAAAACAGGTTTCAAAAATGATGAAATGTTTACCCGATTTGTTTTCCACCGAACTTGTTCTGTCCCTTTGCGACACACAAACAGCCGTGGGGAGAAAAGCTATGGCGAAAATGCTGTGCCAACTCTTCAATTACAGGGCAATTCAACGAAATAATGGACACGTATCGGAGTAAAATTCATCTTTATACTAACTTTTGTTTTTAAATATCTATTCTTCCATTCCCGGTACTTTCCATTGACAATTTCTCCCATTTTCATACAATTCTTTGATAGCTGGATGAGCTTTGCCTTCAGCTTCCAATTCTTGGTACCTCCTGTATAGTTTAAGAGCTGTTCGTGCATCTTCTATGGAATCGTGGGTCACTGATTGAATTTTTAAACCTAAAAACAAAATTTTCAATTAAATATTCAAACAATTATTTGGCATTTAATTTATACCTAAGAAATGCCAAGCAAGAAATCGAAGCGAAACCATTCGCTGATGAGGAAGATGAAATAAAAGAACTGTATCAATTACTTGTTCAGGTGGAACCTTAAATTATAAAACCATTTTATAATTTAAATATTAAAAAATTAAAAAAAATATACAATAAGATTGATGACTCTGAAATCATTTTTTAGTCCGTGACCAACAAATTTGACCCCACAATCGACTAAGTAACGCAATTTCATGTAAGTTGACTTCAAGGTGGTCAAATTTTTGGAGGACAGAGATGCATCCAAATCTCCCGGTTTAATTCCAGAAAATTTAGTCAAGTAATCGACAACCTACACAATATAAAAAATAAAATTGTAAAAATATTTATAAACCTTGTAAATTATTACTTGTTCCTGTGTAGAAATATAATCGTCAATAAATGGGACCCCTTCTAGAACTCCTTGTCTAAAATAAATTTTATTTTAATTATTAAAATTATTTTTATTTTTAAAATTTATTTTACCCTCGAATACACGTAATACGTGCAACGGACATTTGAGATGGTTTTATTGTTGATCTCGTGCCATCGCTGCGTATCACAGCTTCTTCTTGATTCAAAGTGACGAATTCTGCATCCATCGCAACGATATCACCTTCCCCGTGTAATTCGTCAACACCTAACGGTGTTACGGTAGCGCAATGGAGGTTATTGTGATGAGTTTTATCATTTAAAAATATGTCTCGCGTTATCGGACTGATGACTCGCAACGTGTGTTTTTCATCGAGATTCATTTTGGAGTAATAAAGTACGCATGGTGATTTCCATTCAAAACACAACCAATTTGCTTCTTCCTAAACGATTTGGTGGGAAAATTAAGAACTGCGTAAATTTCAATAATAAAAATATTTTTCTCACTCGAGCTATTGGAGCAATTGTAAAATCGTTGAATAAGTACCACTGACTAACGGGACTCCCTACGGACCGTAGATGATAATTAGGAGCGGCTTTGATACACGCAACTAAACAATCCTTTCGAACTCCCTTAGGATCGCGAATGTGGGATACAACCGATATCAAAGTGTAAATGTGGTCATTTTTGTTTTTTATTTTATCGGGATCCTTGATATTTTCAATTTCAACGCAACCGTCGTTTAATAATTTAATACTTAATCCTAAAGGAAGCCACGATACAAATGGACTTTCATCAGCAGGCTGCTCTGAATTCCTGCTATTGAAAATGAATTTTTTATTTACAAAATTAAATATTTTTATTATTTTTTTTACCCTTTGATTGGATGTTGAAACTTGCAATCCTTTTTTCTGCATGTTTCACCATAACGACAAGACTTCGATGGTGTACCCGCAGAGAAAAGCTGTTTGTTTGCATTCGCATTCCCTTTTTCAAGTAATAACTAAATGATGATAACTTAAGTAATAAATTCAATAGAAATAATATTTTTAATACAAACTTCCATCTGCAGTTTCCAGAAAGCGAGTGACTGAGGCGAGTCCAAACCACAATTGATCGATAAAATATCGGGTAAATTTTTCAATCGCCGCGCTTGAGTCTATTGAAATTTTTGTCAAAAAAACAGATATTTCGTTAAATTTATTTCACAAACCGTTGGTTGATATTTTTCGCATTTTTCACACCAAGCTTGAGTGACTTGTTCTAAGCATAAACTACGTTTCAGAATGTCTGCAAAAGTATAACGAGGTGGTGGTTTTCCAGGGCTCATCATTTCTGGATTTGGATAAACCAATGAGAAAAGAATTGTTGTTGAATCAATTTTTTCTTCGTTGCCGCAACGGCATTTATTGCCCGTGAAATATTCAGTTCCGATTAAACGGCTGATAAAAGATTGATGTAAAGAATCAAATCTGTTTTAACAGAAAACAATTAATGTATAAGTTTATTAATTAATTTTCTTATACTCTCACCCGCCTGATATTTGTTCCAATTTACTGTTTTCCTCATTCACTTCCATTGTTTCCTATTAAAAATATATTTAAAAGTTGACTTAGATATAATGTAAGCAAATTTACTGCATGTAACTGCTGAAGTATGAAAATATTCCAACTTTGTATTAGTCGAATTAAATTCAGTTTCTTCTTTGATTCGTCGGATTCACTCAGAATGAGTCCCAATGCTGATGCTTCTGGTATGGTCCGAAACGCTCTTAAGAAATTGCTGGCTTGGCATGGCATTCCTTTCGAATTATCCAACATTTGAAAAAGAAAACCAAGCTCGCATGCCATGCAAAATTCTTGTTGGCAATGATGACTGAGTAATGCGCATCGAATTGGTTCTATAAAATACAATACCTAAACATGATGGAATGATATTAATTTAAAATAAATATTTAAATAAATAAATATTCTAACTTGAAGCATTGGATTGCAATATGAATTAGGTAAATTTGCTTCTAAACCCGCAAAACTCGTTTTATTGTAATGATCGAAATCAAAATCTTCTAACCCTAATTTCGTGTATTTTACTTCGACTTTGCGATAACGTTTTGGAATTTTTATTGTATTGTCATCTGCAAAAATAAATCTGTAATCATTGAAAACTGAATGATTCGAGCCGTTCGTACCCATAGGTGAATCAGGAATACTACTTTTGCTACTGTTTTTACTCTTTCGTTCGTGCGATTTATATGGAACTTGATTTCGTCTTCGATTGCCAGGATTAGGCGCATAACCAATCGACTGAACCATTTTCATCGATTGCAAAATTTCGGGATTTATTTTCGGTGTTCGCCGATGCACAACTTTACACAATTCTGGAAGCCAATCGGATAAATATTTTTCATTGCAAAATGGAAGCGGAATGGAGGAAAGGGGTGTGACATTATCATCAATACTGATGTAATTCAGTGGTTCGATCGGTTCCACAAATTCAGTTGGATGAGAAAAATGATTGAAGACAGCATCAGGACTCGAACAAAACAGATGAAGATATCCTAAATTGAAAAAAAAAAATATCACCACATATTTGAATTTAATTAAAATTTTTAATTAAATTTACCTCCAGCATCACCAAATGCTAATGCCTGGTATGTACTAGATACGTCAAAAGAGATGCACGGCGAGCCTTGAGAGTTTATATGATACATTAACATGGAAGATGAAGTTAAAGCACCCGTTTCAATTAACTGGAATTGTCCGCTCTAAATAATCGATTGATTATTAATGATATATTAAAATTTCATTTGTTGTCAAAACCTGCGAAACTATTGCTAATCGAGCAGAAAAACTAGGAACGAATCGAAGTAAAATTGGATCTAATAATACTTGAATTGGTGCAACTGCTCGCATAACTCGAAGATCGTAAACCATTAAAAACCTATCGACATTTAAATTTCCAAGTCTATAAAAAAAATTATAAATAAATAAAATTCCCAAAATCCACTTTAAAATATTTTACCGATTGGAAAAACCACAAGTTATAAGTAAATTTTCATGAATATCGAAATCAGAAAGAGTTCCCGTATGCGCATCCAACACATGCTCAGGTTCAAATGATTTAGGGTCTCTTAATGTTACCTACAAAATTAAATAATTCTTTTAAAATTATTTCATTATTTAAGTGTTAATTATTATTATTACTTTTCCACTAACATCGCCGGTACAAATAAATCTCGGATGGTGACGTAATATGGCACAACCATTCTCAGAGATCTTAACCTAAATTACATTTTTTTAACAATTATAATTATTATATTTTTATATATCACCTGTCGTATGTCCTCTACTCTATTTAAATCTATCTCTAACAAATTTTCTTGATGTCCACCCATAAGTAACGAACTTTCAGTTGTTCGCATCATGCACTGCATTTCTTCCATTGCTTCATTACTATATGCAGTAAGAGTTCATGAAATCCTATTTTGTTTGTATAATTTATTGGTAGTTTATACTTGTAAGTGAAAATTGGTATCCCTTGGCGGGATTGGCAACGTAAAGAATTACTCATCAATGCAAGAACCCCGTTTTCGATTGATAAAATCTGTCGAACTTCATTGCTAGCATGAACTTGAAAAGATGTGTATTTTTGCATTCCTAAACCGTAGTACGATGTTACATGTCCCTATTGAAATAAATTTTCTCGTTAATTTTGATTTTTAGCTTAGACTGTAATTTGACTGTACCCCTTGGTTTCCCATCCATATCAGATCTTCTTGCAAGTCGAAACATACAGTAGAAACACCGAATCGATGACCCCCGTCCACTAAAACAGTCTGTACTTCATTGTATTCTGCAGGTTGTTGTTGAAGTTGATCTGAAAAATCAACTAAAGGATTCCCATCTGAAGGAAGTAAATTTTCATCGTTGCCTTCTAATTCTGGATTAGCATAATCTTTTATATCAAACTCCATTTAAAAAATAGTTATTAAACATTATTAGACATTGTTGTGTATTTACAAATACGAGCGATGGGATTCTAAATGTGAGGGTCGCGCCTCCTCACGTTTTAAAATGTCTAATTCCAGCGGGAAATTCAAATATTCATCAATAAATAATAAACAAAAATTATAATAGTTCCCTATATAATACTATAAAATAATTTTTCAAATTATTAGTAATACAATTTAACTATGTTAAAGCAAATAATGTTGCATCGAAAATATAAAAAAAATCTTTTAGAGATACTAAATTTTGCCACAAACTGTCACTACTAGGGCAAGTTAAACATATGTTGTCGTCTTGACAACTGGTTGTTTATAAATGCCTGCTGCTACTTTCGTTTGACATGTGAAATCAGTAAAAAACAATGACTGTCGGTGAAGGAACAGTTCCGAAAAAATTAAACAAACAAACTGCGATACTTTACAGTGAAAAAACACATTGTAAGTTTTAAAAAAATATTAATTACATTCAAAACACAAATTGCTAATAATGAATGATTTTGAAACCGAAACTAATTTTTCAGTTACGGTTGACCAAATCTTTAATTTATCCAACGTCTATCGCACAATTACAAAGGGCAGTAAAGGCGTTTTAGACAGACAGCTTTTTCGTGATGATTTGTACAAACGTTTTCACATGACCGATGAATTTTTACTCGACAGAAGTATTTTTTAAAAATAATTTAAAATATCAATAATTTAAAAAAAAACATTTAAAATCGTAGTTTTTCGAGTTTTTGACAAAGATAACGACGCTTACGTATCCTTAGAAGAATGGATTATGGGAATGTCAGTTCTTCTTCTCGGCACACACGACGAATTAATCAGATGTAATTAAAAATATTTTTGTTTTAAAAACATTAATAATCATTTACTACTTAATTGAATATTTACTTAAAATCAATAAATTATTGCTTTTCAGTTTGCTTCTCCGTATTTAATTTGACAACTGACACTTCATTCGGCAGAGATGAAATGTTCCAATTATTGAAAAGTGCTATCACAAGGGTAAAATAAAAATTCCACTCAAATGACATTAATTCTAATTGATGAGAAATTTGCCCTTTTACATACACTAAAGTTTAACACCGACGAAGATCCAGATGAAGGCGTGAGGGATTTGATCGAATTAGTGATAAAGAAAATGGTCTCATTTAATTACATCCAATCTTTAATAATATTTTTTTCAAAATTTTATTTTATACTTTAAGGATTACGACCAAGACGGTCGCATCAATTTTTCAGATTTCGAAACATCAGTTAAGAAAGATTATTTGTATTTAGAAATATTCGGCAATTGCCTTCCGCATCCCGAAGTACGTATTCAACAAATAAATGGAAAAATCGTAAATAAAAATTTGTTCAATTTCAGTTCTCTGATCATTTTCTCGAGCAACTGAGTATCGTAGTAGAAGATTATTGAATAATTACTGAATTTACTGTCCGGAATAAAAATCTATTCGTTTTATTAGCAATTGTTATATAATAATAACATTTATAATTCTCTACATAAAAATCAACTACAAAATGAATGTTGAAATGAAAATAACAAAATTAATGTATATAACAGCACGACTTTTTCCAGTGCCATTTTATTTGTTTAGATTTGGTATTACTCGGTATTTTTTCTTATAAATTACATTTTGTATCATCTTAAAATTCTAAAGTTAAAATGCAATAAAACTACTAAATTTATTGATTATTCAAATTTATTTGACAATTTAACTACAGCTTATGTCTGATGCTATCATTAATCATTTTGAGTAATCCCAATAATTTTTGTTTTGTTATAATCTAAACGCATATAAATGGGCAGTACAGTTTTAAACCAAATTGTTTCTGTCAATCACGAATCCGATGCCGTATAATTTTCAAATGTCTTGCATCACTGCTATTGTGTAGTAACTTTGAAGTCATTTTCATAATTTAATGATGCAATTTTTTTTTAAATCGAATTGTACGAAGCCCTAAATATGAGGTAATCAAATGCCAATAAATTGAATTATTTCACATTTAATTTAATTTGAAAAATTTTTCTATTAAAAATTCAGCAGCATTTAATTTAATCAAAAATTTTCGGTTGATTAAATTTTTTTTTTTTTTTATTTACAACGAAAAAAGTCTTGTGTGCGGCGACATGTAAAGGATACCAAACGTGGCACCTACTGTAGATACGACAAAAATACCTAAGAGAAATCGATCTAACACTAGTGCAACTTGTTGCCATTCGAGTCTTATGGCATCCCGTCGATCCTGTTCTGCCAATCGAATTTCGTGTCTTTCAATACTTTGGTACAACTTATTGAGCACACGTGTCAATTGCCTTTCGAAATTTTCAACGCTTTGGCTTGGGTTTTGATTCACCAATCGCGATGTTAACCTGAAACATAAATTTAAAAAAAAAATGCTAATTATTTTTCAATTATCCACAAAACAGGTGATAATGATAGTAGCTCAAGGGATCAACGTGTTGATCGCTATGGAAACGGGTATTAACTCGGTTGATCGAATTATCTCTTGAGACTCACCTCGGGGACAATCTGCCATTCTGATCGCACGATTTGGATCCCTCAAATTGATCAATGAAACGTTCTCCCGGTACCATATTGTCGGGTTTAATGAGCAATCGTTCCTTAAAAAAATTTTAAAAAATTTCAAAATGATCTTATTAAAAAATTTCAAAAGAAAAAACATACTTTAATGCTTAGGGCAGGAACGGATTCTTCTAATCGAATAAAAGTGATTTTAGCCAAGAAACCGAATACAATTTTTTTCACTATATTCGGCACATCAGTACCGCGAACACCACGATGATGAATGTTAAGAGTGACAACGGCTAATGCTGTGGCAAACGACACCAAACTGATTGTGACACCGTAGTAAATACCTATCGAAATAAACATTTCAATTATGGTCTAGTGAAAAAAAAAATTGAGAAAATAAATCGATAGGCAAATGACGTTTTATCTACTCAAATAAGATTGCCTATTTTCTACCTCGATGATTTCGACAATAAGAAAATAATTTTTCACATTTTATCTTAGAAATTTAAATAGAAAAGGATTCATAAAATCTAAATTGAAAATAGATAAAAATAATACGAACAAATACTACTTTCATGCGTTGAAATAAATTTTTAAATTTTTTATCAGTTTTCTTATGTTATCTTTCATTAAGGAGAATAATTTATGTTGTTTAAACTTTCTTTATTTCTAATTGTTATCGGAATAGTAGCAGTAAATTTTAGGAAATTAAAATTAAAATTAATTTATCGTCATTTAAATTTTGAGATAAATATTTTTGAGCAATTATTTTCATTCCAGAAAATAATTTTATTCCATTAATAAATTCGGATAATTACAAAAATCCAATTCATTATAATTTTTTTTAATTATTCTATTCAACATTAATGATAATAACAACTATAACAATTAATCTTCAGTGTCTAGGTCAACATATCCTCATTTTTCATAGAGATTCAAAAGAAAAATAATTTCACATTGTTTCTAAATCGATTCGAAGGTTAATTACACCACACAAAATTCCTTTCTCAAAATTAAATCAAGAAAATTAAATCATAACTGAAATACGACAACATTAAATTCACTCATTCGATCATTACCGCAATTCAAACTTAAAACTTAAACCAAGCAAAAAAATCTATAAAAACATTGTAGACTAACCGATAAGAGGCAACTGTTCAGATGTCGGCGGCATACTTTCTCCTATCACCATAAGAAAAACAGTCATTGACAAAAGCGTTGTTATGCCCAACGTAACTTTTTCTCCTGAATCCGATGGCATGTAGAAACTCATGAGCGCTATGCCAGTGATGAGGACGCATGGCAGTACTAAATTAAAAACATAAAACAAAGGTCGACGACGTAGCACGATTGTATAAGTGATATCTGGATAGGGTTCGGTACAACACGAATAATATTTGTCGTGCCGTTGGACGAACATCCCGATCAAGTCCCATTCGCCATTCGGCACGTAATTTGTGAGATCGCCTTCCTGAGTTGCCACTACCAGATTCACTTGGTATCCATCGTATGTCCACGACGCGAATTTCATGGTGCAGTTTTGCTCGTCGAATGGGAAGTAGGCCACATTGATGGAGCAAGAACTCTTGAAGATTGCACTGCTCAACCACGTGACGTTACCTTCCGAAGTCACTATAACGTTCGTGCTCAGAATTGCAGTGTTGTATTGAGAATCGGCACTATTAATGCAAAATATTTTTTTTTATACAATTTATACTTAAAACTTATAATAATTGGTAATACTTATTATATAGAATGATGTCGGGTCGCCACACTTTTTCGGCGGGAATTCTAATGACGCGAATTCCAGCAAAGTCAGAGGAATTCCACACCAAATTATAATCCAACCACATTTGATTGAGCCAACAGTTGGTTGTCAAAATTTGATTCCTTTCATCCTTTAGTAGTTGTTATCGAAGGTAAATGATAAAAGTAATAAGAAAGTATTTGCAAATGATTAATGTTTAATGTCAAAAATGATCAATATATCATTCGATAATTGAGATTATGTTACCACGTCGATGATTTGTGTCAGGGCAAGACCGAAAGTGACGTTCATTGACTGACTGGCATTGCGAGAAGGACGTACAGATTTATCGTAATTGGCCATTAAATATCGCATGAGACGGTATTCGTTCTCATCTGCTAAACACAATGCAGCTGTGAAAAAAGGTTTTTTTTATTATAAATTGACCACAGCATTTTTTTAAATTAAATTCTGGATAAATTACCATACATAGTAGTATAAATAATGTGATATCAAAACTTCAATATTTTAAAATATTATTTTACAAGAACATTATTTATTTTAAAATATTGTGCAATAACTTTCTTGCATTAGTTTTATTGAACACTGATATTGACAGAAAAGCTGTATATTATTGCTTTATCCTCCAGAACCCATTACAGCTAACCATGCAGGTTCTTAGGCAATTTTGCTACTGTTTACCAACTTCGTAAACGATGGTGCAATCACGGTTCTTTGAACTTGAATGTTCTTAGATTTCCCAATAGCATAAGGGTTAAATTAATTATGGATTATAAAATGTGTTATAGTATTTAAACAATTTTCTACTTATTTTTATACTAATATTTTTCTACTTTAGAAAAATTTTTGCAAATTTTAAATTTTAAATTTATTTTATGTTTTAAACGTAATATGAATTTTACAAATTTATGATTGCAACAAAAACTCTTTATTAAGTGACTCTTACTTCCTAAATTTTTCAGTTTCACATCTGTATACGCAATAGAAAAAGTACTTAAGCTATTAACACGGCATCAAGAAGAACATTGAAGTCTTAAATACCCTAATTCTCACAAGTTACAGCTTCGAATCACCACATTTAGATCACATAACGAACAAACTGTGGCCAGGATTAGCACTAAAAAAAAAATAAAGGACACCTATACTAAACTGAAAATTGGCAAAAGAGCTAATTAATTTTCAAAGTAATTTATATATTAATTTTTTTTAATCAAAATCTCTATTGATTAAATCGTAAATATCATTTCATTCAGGTTTAATAAAATTATCGCGCGGAACATGAAAAGTAAAACTGCAAATGTTTGTGTGATGTGCAGCGAGTATAAAGTAATCGAAAGCTGGAAAACCAGTCAGGAGCAAATGGTTGCCCCTTTTCTAAATGGCTATGTATAGTTGCAATTACGCAGCTGTTTATCTTTAGACGAGCAATGAAAGTGGAATACGCGAAGAACAAAGTTGAATGTGGAAGATGTAACTACATCTGCCAGCTTTAGTCGATACAAATGAAACACGGATTAACAATAGGTCGTTGAACGAGTGAGTAACAAGAAAAATAGTTTCTATATTTTGCAATATTTAATGAATAAGAAAAAGTAATTGATGTTTTCATGCAAATTAATTTTTTTATTGGTATTTATTGATCGTTCGGTGACAATGGATTTGATAAATACAAAAATTACTTACCTAGAAACAGCAACCCCGCGATAAAAGTTGCCATAGCTCATTTTCTACGGAATTCTATGGACGAAACCTTATAAATAAAAATATCGATTTTAATATTTAAAAATATACTGTGCGGTATTCCATTGGGACTCAGATTGGTATTAGTTTTTAAAAAAAATTCAAAGTTTTGTTTTGGCAACATAAAGCCTTAAATCTTGGCTTTCGTTATTTTCGTTTAGAAAAGTAAAAAAAAATGAATCCTTAAGGGCCGTCGGTGTTCGGGTTTCTGTCTATCTCACGTGAGTAAATACGACATTCAACTTTGTAGGAATTGTGCGCAAATTTTTCACTAATCTCCTCAGCTCAAGCTATTTTTGCCAAACCAATTAAGAAAAATCTTTTTAAAGCATAAAAATGAAATGAATTGCGAAAACCTTAAACATCCAAACGCTTGAATTTAATTTCGAATTAAATCAAAGAAAAGAAATAAAAGCCTTGCTGCCATGAAATTAATACAAAAAGTATAATTTCTCAATTTTTACAAATTTGAATATTTAATTTGCGATTTATCGCGTTAATTAAAATAATAAAAATTGTGTCACTGATTAGAATAACAAACTCGAATCGATTGTCCAAAGTTAAAAATATTTTTCTAAGATAATTCATGAATAAATACAATATTAAGGCGAGTATTTAAAGAATTAAAATTTCATTTATTTTAATAAAATCCAGAGAGAATGTCTTCAAAATATTTATTTAATTCCTCATTACCAAAAAACAGTTTTCTAATAGAATAATTTAAAGTAGTCCACAGCATAGAAATCTCGGTTTTACCACTAAATGATGTTTAAAAAAATGTTGTGCAGATGTGCAACGCAATTTCTCCACAATTCTTTCAGAAGTCGATTCATTACGTGATACTAATAACACATCTTATTTACCACCGCTAACAGCAACTGCGCAACCCTAATTGAATCAATCTTAGCCTGAAGTTTTCCCTTGACTATTCAGAGACCGGTCGTTTATAAAGTTTTCCACATTTTCCTCTTTTTTGTTCAGTCAAGTTTGTTTTCTACCTCGTTAAGTGCAAATTTTTTTAGGTAAGTGTTGATTAAGAATTTTTTTTTTGTGATTCGGGTAAAAGAAGCAATGGTGCATAAATTGCGGATGGACTTTTTCAGTTTCACGTCCTTTTTGACGCGTGAAATCGGGGCGCCTGTCCTTTTCTTTAACGACCACTTGGTCTTGACAAGATATGCACTCTGAAACACAGCTTGCTGCTTACACGTGCAACTCTCACATCTGCCCGCAATTTCAGCTCTACCCTCGGAGAGAATAACGACCTTTTGCGTCTTTTTATACTTTTTATGCTCCGTTTCTACTTTTCCTTTCTTTTTCCAAATCACTGCTTGACAAAAAGACATTTTTCTGATTTCGTTAAGCTACAGTTAAATAATTTAAATTTTTAACTTTTAAAAAGTTTTGTTTTTAATTTTTCTCGAAACTTATGAATTAATGCAAATACCACATAATACAATTATAATGCATTATTCATATTACATATATAAAACCCGCAAAATCCTTAGTGAATTTTTTATTTAAAAGAAAAGTCGGGATTATAAAACATAAACAAAGTTATACAGGGCTATCAAGGAGTGCTTCCCTACTTAAAGGAAAAAAATCAAACTT